>JARVGP010000947.1:0-25414 GCA_029876185.1 Mansonella ozzardi | reverse complement strand
TTTGCAACATTTACGCATTATAAGATTTGATTGAAATTTTGGTATTCGATAGATCTGTGGATCTATCACAGTCTTCCGAAAACATTTATATTTGATGGATCTGTGGATATTTCACAATCATTTGAAACATTTTCATTTGGTGGATCTGTGAATATTTTCAACGTACGATATGTGTTGAAGAGAATTTTTAATATTTTCTGATCATATGATCGACATCAAGGTTTTTAGGTTATCATCGTTAATAATATATTGTATTGTTGATTTAATTTAATCCATGTTGCCTTACAATTCTTGTTTCTGGCAACGAATTTGATAGTTTCTCCGGTTTTTATATTTCAATCTTTCACTATATTCCAATTCTTCACTACTTTACTTCACGAAATTGCTAAAGTTTTATAAAATCTGTCAGCAAAAGAAGAATGCGTTAATTAATTGTTTATTCGGTTAAATACTGAGATCCAATTATATTTTCGGTTTTTTCTTAAATTTATGTACATAAAATATGGATTTATATATAAAAATAAATATTTAAAAATTATACTAACTTGCGATGACAGAACTAGTTTAGAATGTGGTACAAAGAGATTTTCGAAAAAAAAAATTGTCACATCGATTTCTGAAATATATTTCAAGCAATCAGATAGACTGAAAGGAATATCTGGTTTTATCAAGAAAGAAATTAATAAAGCGGAAGTTCATAAAATTTTACTATCTCAGATTTCATTTGTAATAACAAAAGATGTTCAAATTGCATCATGTTATTACCATTGCATTTTTTTATCAAATTTTGAATTCTTTCAAAAATTTTTTTCAACTCTTTGCTTATAATAGTTTCAACAGAAACACAGTGTTTTTTTTTTTTCGTCAATCATTTTAAATAAACTGAATTTTAGTGTAATTGCCAAAAAATTCATTAATTAAATTTGAATCTGGTAAATTTTAGTAAAACAAGGATTTTAATTTTTTACATCATATGCTTAATTGTCATCATTGTTAAGTGAATAAATTCTTAAAATTTTGACGCGTAAATTGTTTTCAATTTTTCATCTGCGATATTTTTAACAAAAAACTTTTTGCAGTAATTTTGCACAAAAGATGGAATTTTAAGAGACTTTTCAAAAGTTCAAAATTTCATTTTCTCTAAACTCATCGATTTATTTGTTTCTTTTTTTTTCTTAATCATTGTCCATTTTATGATTGGATGTAAAAAAAACTTAATAAAATTTTAAATGATCAAAAGTATGCCATTGTATGATCTAATTATAGTGCCTGAAATTGTCATAATTTATATTATTCATTGCTTTTCCAATAATTATTTTTTCTCAAATTAGCAATTTTTTTTTCGTAACAAAAATTTTTTTTTTTTTAAAAATTTTTCGTAGAAATTAAATTTATAATATTTAATAATTTAAATCACTTGAATATTTTAATCTATCTATTTAGAATAGACTGATGTTGACATTGCCTTATCGAAAAGAGTTTGACAATTTTCAGCACTTGAAATTTCATCGTAGATTGAAAATTTAAATTAGCGGTACCAGTATAGTTCGAGCATACGTTGTTGCAAAGTAATTCCTGAGATATCTAAGAGTTAGTAGATGACACTTGAGGTACAATGGTCGGTGTGTTTCGATTATCAGGAGAGACCAATGGTTGAGTGGAAGATTTTATGGTTTTTTAAATTTAAAAAGTTTCAAAGAATTATGAAAAGATTAGACTTTGGAAAAACAAATTGTCCAATTTGAAAATTTAGATAAATGAAAATGTTTAGTCCAACAACATCTCTCATATCTCTTTATTTATACGTTTTTTTTTTTTTTTTTTTGAATTTTGCGTTTTTTTTTTCTTTTTTTTTTTACATTTTATGCTTTTCATTTTATAATAATCAATGATCTAATAAGGTATACGATGGAAAAAAACAGAAAAAGACGCAAACGCTTTCGTTATAATCAAAATGTAAAAAAAAAGTGGGTGGAAGCAGGTTGCTGTGGATTATTCTTTACGTGTAATGGAAATGAAAAGCAAGCGGTACGAGAAGCATTTAACATTATTGAACAAGCTTTGGAAATGTGGAAGAAGGATGGTTTTTTAGACGACGATTCTGATGATTGTACTGCAAAAGAGGAAAATGATCAGGAAGATGTCGCAGATTCAGTCAAACGTTTTTGTGATCAAGGTTTTTTTGATTCTTTATTATCTTACGCAAATTTTAATTCTTATTATATTATGCAAACTTAAAGTTTTTGTTTGTTCCATACATCTCTTTTAATTTGTTGAGAATCATACATACTTGTCTTTCTAATTTCATCTGTAATTTCATCTGTCTATTTATTTGTTTAAAAATATAGTTGAAAGTATCTGAAAATCTTGAAATATAGATAGAGAAAGCAGTCTATTTTCGAAACAATCTAGAAAATAGTTTATGAATTGAATTATTTTGAGAGAATTTTTCATGCTGAATCATAGCTTTATTAGTTTGCTTTTAATTTTATAATTATTTGACGTATTGATTATGCGCCTGTCATTTTAATAGTTCCGACACCCAGATTTGCTTTTTGAATGTTACAACAGGTTTGTTACGTAGTGGCAGTAGACATTTATCATAGTTAATTTATAAGCTCTTCTGTCATTTATTATTTATTTTTCTTTTCGACATTCGCATTTAATAATACAGTTCAATGACTTCGTAAGAAAATAAAGAGTAAATCTGTACATAGTTATTAGGCAAAGAAAAGCAAAGAGAATAGCTTATTCGGAAATTATGCAACGAAAGAGCTTATTAAAAATGTGAAAAATTATATAATTAATGAAAATATAGTTGAAAAAGATCATAGAGTCTAGCTAGGTTTACCCAAACAAAATAATACGTCAAAAAATGAACGTATATAGATCTACAGTAATCTGAAGTGACTAATTAATTAAGAAATTATATGTCATCACATAAATAATGTGCTTTCTAAATTACCATTCTCCAGAGTGGATAGCGTAATCAAAAAATATGGATTGTATGCGTATTATCATTGTCTTGACGCTTGTATTGTTTACTATGTGATTTGAAACTTCGTACATCCAGTTCATAAACATACAAACAGATCTTTAATGAATAACTCAAAATATCTTATAAACTGAACAAAATTGTTTTGTAGCACGAAGTGATAACATGGATGTGAAAAAGCGGAAAGTATGGCAACGACCAACCGGTGCGAACAATTGTTTATTTTTTGTTGTAAAAGGTGTAAATGATAAGAACGTATATGATTTTGTGGATTATCTTGTTGAAATGGTACTTAAAGAGCGATGTTGTCGTCTGTTGCAACGAATATTACCAATAGAAAGAACTTGCCGAGTGGATATGGTCGAGTTAGATATGGTAATATATAAGAGATTTTAGTAGCCAAAAGTTCTTTTCACGAATCTTCAGATTTCATATAACGGAATTATGTTAAAGTCAATAACCGCTGAAGAAATTATTTATATCAGAAAGATCAAGAAAAATATCACTCTTCATTTTATTTAATCATTTTTCCTTTTTCCTCAGAATATACCGTATAGCCATTCTCCTCTCTCCTCATATCATATTGATATCTCGTATTGTTTAGAAATATTAGAATATATTATGGTGGGAATAAAGTTATTCTTTTTTTGATAGGCGTTATAAAAATTTTATCATCCATTTACTAGTATTTATAGAAAATATTTTTATAGAAATACTTGGGGAAGATTTGTTGTAATGATAAAATTTTAAAAAAAAGTTAAATTTAAGTTAAATGATATTTTTTTCAATTACTGCAGTCATCATCTTTTTTGTGTTACGCGACTGGAATCAATTTAAAACAAAGGTTTCAAAAATCAAATCTGGGAAGCCAGAGATAAATGATGCCGAACATATATCGTGACCTTAATTGGTCATGAGATACATTTTCATTTTAGATGAACACAAGTACATTTTTTCCTTATCATCATGTGGATGAATGGTTATTTTAGGAAGTGAGTCGACTGATTTCAAGACATTTTCATCCAGCTGAAAACGGTAAATGGCCAACATATTCGTTCGATTTTAAAGCGCGAAATAATGATAGCTTTGGAAAGAGTGATGTTATGGATATGGTATTGCTAGCCCTGAAACAGTTGGCACCGAATAGTCATGTCTCACTGGATAACCCAACATTTACCGTACTAATACAAATTGTTCACAAGTCCGTAATGCTATCATGCATCGAACATTTCCTCGATCGAAGAAAGCTCAATTTGCATCACAAAGAATAAATAAAAAAACTTTGCAATGGTAAATAGACAAATAGCTGATATTGTAGATAAAAGCTGGGAAATTTATTAATATTGATAGTTATCATAGCACTGAAATGGAACGCAGTAAAATAATTTATGCTTTTTATACTTGCAAAGTGAATGAAAGTTAGATTTCTTTTATACTAGAATATAACCATTCTTAACGTCTTGTACAGTCAACATTTATGTTAATATTTTTGATAAGATCAACTGATAAATTCCATCAACAGTAAAAGACATATGAGTGAAAATAGTATGCTACATGCTGAATAGTTTTTTTCTTTAAATTTATCTATTTGTTTAAACGAATCACATGGAGCCACTTTTCTTTTATATGATAAATTTGATTAGTAAGAGCAATTTTCATTTTGCAATTTTTTTTTCTTTTTCCCAAACATTTTTGCTAGTTCCTTCAATAACAATTGTTAATTCTGTTGATTGTCAGAATTATACATATTTTTGATTTCTGCTTAATATAGGTCATATTTTGATTTTCCATAAATCATATTTTTTATCGATTTTTTGATTTTTGTTGACAGGAGTGATGATAGTAGAAGAATACTGTGTAAGCAAAAACATGTTGAATATGACAATATGAAAATATGTTGTGAAATTTGGTTAGAAATTATTTTACTGGTATTTTCCTATCACATTTATTAATTACTTGCATTTATTTCAAATATAGCAATTATATGCTTTTTTTTTTTATTCTAGAAAATTTCTAAAAGGATAATACGGTCAAAAATTTCAAAAATTATCATGTTAACATTTGCTTTTCTTTTATTCTTATCCATAGCAAAAAACGTTAGAATGTGAATGGAATATTTGAAATTTTTAATATTAGAAAGAAATTGCAAAATTTTCACTTCTAATATTGATTAAGTTTTGTTTGCTTGTTTACAAGTTTTTCTTCAATAATTCTGGAAATAATCCTATGAAACTAAGAGTAGTACATATTTTCTAGTTCGTTCAATATCGATATATTTGATAAAGTAGTTGTGTTAAGCAATGAATGTTTTTTTTTTTCTTTTTTAGGAGATGCTATAAATATAGCAGCGACACTGAATGCGACAATTGATTGTCAATAAATGAGTAGAAGAGTAAGACGAAGAAAGGGGTAACAACCACATTTTTACCTTTATGGTTGTTCGATCGGTCGGTCGGTCTTTTCACTTTCTTCAATGCCCTTCTGATGATCTATTTATGTTTAGAAGAGAAGAAGAAAAGCTTATTTTTATGTTTACATTTTTAAAATTTCTTACATTATTATCATTAGTTTATTACATTACATTTACCAGTAGTTATAAATTATCATTAATAAATTTTATTTTTATGAATGAACGAATATAAATTTAGAATTATTTAAATAAAATTAAATTTTTGTGCTTAGTTTTTTTTCTTCTTAACTCTGTGTAATTAATTATCTTTTAAATCGTAATAACATATCTATTAGGTAGAAAGAAATTTTTGTTGAATTTCTATTAAAGAATTACACATTCATTGTATAATTCTATTTAATTAAATAAATTGAATTAAATTACTTCTGATGATATGTCATCAAAAAAAAAAGCAAAAAGAATCAGATTGTGATATTTCGTACACATTATTCTTCAGTTATATTATTGCATCCGCGTATTTTATATTTCTTTCGTACATTATTTTGAAAATTTGTTTCATTTTCATTATAATTTCACAGTTTTAAAATTCTTATTAATTTTGATGATAAGTAAATGTTTTGTTAATGTGAGATAAAAATAGTTACTATCTCGTTTGTTCTAACTTCGTGATCTAATCTCGATTGATCGTGATCCATTTCGGATATCTGAAAAAATTGCAAATTAGAAAAAAAGAATGGGAAAGTTAAAAGTGATGGAGTAGTGTTTTATCTTGAACTTTAAATGCTGGATTTTTTTTTTTTAGCAAATTTCAGATGGAAGAAATTTGTATTATTTAGAAGGGAGGGAATTTCTATGAGCACACTCATTAGGTTGGATTGCTGAAATCATCAAAGGAAGCTTTTGCATCTGAAATTTAGCATCTGGTGTACTTTTATGTAATTATGGTCGGTTATCCTTAACATAATAGATTAGGTGGGATTCACAGAAAGTTTTCAGTTTTCGTAATTTCAGACTTTTCGGCACGCTCTTTGTCAGCAACGTTGATGTTTAATTGCGAACTTTGGATTGGTATGAATAAGCAATGTTTGGTCTTTTTTTTTATTCCAGAACTGTCTGTTTGCTTTGTAAATTGCTACAATAACAAGAGCGACCGTGAAACATCAATCGCAATTATAGCAGCAATATCAACACACAACAACGGCTGAAATAATCAAAGCTAATGTGGTATGGTTCTTATCGTTAAATTTTAATTTTAGTTATTTTCAGGTTTAACTTTAAATTCTTTTTTTTTAAGCTTTCATAGTTAACTCGATTCATTGCAAAAAGCTGAGATGGTAATATGATTGCATGCAGCACGAGTTTTGATTAAATTTAGTACCAAAATATGGAGATACGGATATGACACATCACGAAAAGCTTTTCAAACTTTATCATCTGGCATGATTAGTTTAAAAATAGGAAAACAACAATGTAAAACGGATTTTTCATAATCAAATTTTTTTTGCGGAAAGATTCGTTTTCACTAAAACATTAAGAATTATTTAATTTAATATGAAACTCGAATAAGAAATTCAAAATTTGAATGAAATTCGAATATTCAGTTCAATTATTTACTATTTCTGAGCGAGGAAAGTCATGAACAAAAAGGTAAATGCTCAAATAATGAAATAACATCTGCTGTAATAATTTCCATTTCCTCAATATCACACAGGAAAAGCAATGTTTGAAACTGTTGCCATGAAGAATGAATTTTAAATTGGAAACTTGTCTGATGTTTTCCTTTTTTCCAATGAAGTGAATGAATGAAAGTATTTTGAAGAAATAAATTTTTAAATAGATTGATAAAACGATCCCACCCCAGAGAAACTTTATATTCTCAGAACTTTCATCAATGCTAACCTGTTTGTCCCACTTTCGAAAGGAGTTTTCAAATATTTATAATTTAATTAGAAATCAACAAGGTAGTTTCAACGAAGAAAAAACTGCACATAACCACAGTTTAGAAGGTATTTTTTATAATGATGAGTCCGATTTGTTTGCAAAATAATGATAATAGAAATCATGATAACAGAAATTTTTTCCTTTTATTTCTTACTCGAAACCTCCTCGAGATACGTAAATAAATTTGTGAAATTTCGGAAATTCTTAACTTGGATTGTGGGCTTGCTGTAAATCTGTTGTAAATCATTTGATACTCAGTAGTTTAAGGAAACAGCTGTTCTAGTACAGTGAAAAATATGCACCTATTTATTCAAACTAACACTTATATGGTCCAGGGTTAATAGATCAAAGTGTTAGTAACACATTAAGTAAGATTTTAAGCCGGATTAAATAGCAATGGAACATTTTATCGTTAATTCATAATTCTAGCAACTGTCGTTAATTTGTCATTAGTTTATAGCAACTGCATCGCAAGAATACTTAAGATTTCGATATGATAATATTTATTTTTCGCAGCGTAGCATAGTGATCAACAGATAAAGCTCTAAATATTGTTAATCAAATAAGGCATTTTATTATCCGTGTTTAGTGGAATGATAAAGCATTCAAAAAATATAACTGTAAATCTTTAACAGGACGAGTATGTCGCATCATTGTTGTCATCCAGTTCGATTAATGGTGGTACCATAGATCGTATTAGGCTACAGGCATCAGCACAATCCATTTATCAAAGCATCCATTCCAATAGATTACGGCATCAGCAGAATCGCAATAATATGGAAGATTCTATGGATTTTATTCCAAGTGGTATCAGTAATGGTATCAATTACAATTTAATCTTTCATTGTTCTAATTATTATTTAGCCAACATTTTCTGAAACAATGATATTATTTAGATTCGCCAGTAGTAAGTTGTCCAAACAACTATTTACTTGCACAACGTTTGGTGTCATCGCAAAGTGTCACAACATCAGCGCTAGTTAATAGCAGTTCAAATGTTCTAGAATCTACTGAATTTCATGATGGTGTACATGCAAATGTTGTCCTCGCTAATATGTCACATTTTCGGGATGAAAAATTCATGTGTGACATTGAAATTGAGGTATGTCAAGTTGTCGGCATGTTAAGCGCAATTTTCTATAATCTTTCCGGTCACATAGTCGAATTATATTAAATTATTTAGAAAGCTAACAGTTAAATTTTTTGCACATTTTGTAGCCTAAATCCTTTCTTAAATATATCATAAAACTATGGGAAATTTTATAGCTTAAATTTGTTTGCGATTACTCTCCCGCCCATGAAATTCCATTAAAAAAAGACAGTACTTAATTTAAATAATATTTAATTTTTAAGCATTATTTTAATCTTTAAATTAATGCAAATATAATAAAGCATTTGTATAAGTTAGCAGGATGAAAACATATATATGTGTATGGGTTACCAATATATCTTCTTGAGCGTATTTTCATTGGTAATGTAAAGCTTTTTATTTGTGACAAATAGTTTTTTTCTAGTTTTATCGAAAATATTTTAAATATTAATGCCACTTTATGATGTTAGGTTTGGGAAAAATATTTGTCTCACTTCAAGAGATATTATTCTTTATGATTGAAGAATGGACAAAAATATAGCATCATCAAGATAAGGAGGAAAATATTTTTGAAAACTTAGTTTCCAGGTGCTGCTTTCAGTTCTATATTTCAGGTTGAAGGGGTCATTTTCAGTGCTCATCGATATGTTCTTGCTGCAGCTATACCGTATTTTCATTCAATGTTTGCATCCGAAATGATCGAATCACGTCAGAGCAGAATTTCTATTCAGGTTGATCAATTCGTTTTTTCCTGATCATTTATCAGATTGCTTCGCTCGCTTTTTTATTTAGATTTTCTTAATTTACATTCCGAAAGATATATTTTTATTTATTTTTATTGTTGCATATCATTTTGTATACATTTGTTTACTTATTTATTGAATGATCAGCAATATAGAACAATATATTTTTACAGGATATCCCTGCTGTTGCCTTCCAACAACTTCTGGATTTTGCATATACTAGCAGAGTTCATATTAATGGTGATAATGTTCAGCAATTGTTATATGCCGCCAGCATTTTGCAAGTAGTTTTTCACTTCCTTTCACAAGTAATGAAATCTAGTTTAGTGGTTTATCTATCTGTAACTAAAAATGTAAGAAGTTTGTCCATTGTATACTGTCGAACAGTTAGATAGATACAGTGGATAAGGTACTTAATTTTTGCAGATGGATACTGTATGTGGTGCATGTCAGCGTTTTCTTACACAGTATTTGACAACTGCGAATTGCTTGTCTATTCGTCAATTTGCCGAACAACACAACTGCGTCAGCTTGATGTCATCTGTTGATGATTTTGCAATGGAGCATTTTCCAGTATATTTTATAGAAATTATAGCAACTTATTTCTATTCAAATTGGCAACTTGGAAATTTCATTTATGTTTTTGAAAATTCATTATTCTGAAATTACATGTATGTTCAGGAATTGCGAGTGCTTCCGGATTTCATGCGGATACCATTTGGCCATTTGATAGATCTATTACGTAATTCTGACTTGAAAGTAAACAATGAGCAAGAGGTCATTTGCTTTTTTAATAATAACTAAATTTCAGCCAGTGGTAAGCTTTGCTGGTATAGAAGGGAATGAATATTTTCTAAATTTCCATTGGAGAGAATGGCTATATTTGTCAGTTTCTGAAGTTGTGATGACTTCCAAAGTGGTGATTATCATTAATAAGATGGAATGAGAATTTTGAGTTTTTGCTATGGAATTTTTTGATACGCTGAAATGGAATTTTTTTAGGTTTTCGAAACAGTAATAATTTGGGTGGAAGAAAACATTGAAGAACGAAGAAGTTGTTTACCGGATTTACTTGCTCTTGTTCGCTTACCGCAGCTACCTATTGCTTATTTCTTGAACAAAGTAAAAAAACATCCCTTAATTATGGTATGTCCTATATATTATTTGAAAAGATCAGTCATTTAGGATTTAATTTTAATTTTTCAAATCAAGAAATTATTATGCTTGTTAGTTGTTTAATTGAAATATGAAATAAAATTTGAGCATGCAGAAACTTCGGAGTCATTAAATTAGCACAAGAATTAAAATAACTATTTCCAATTTTTCCGGAATGCGTTCGTTGTCGTGATCTGGTAGCAGATGCAATGAGTGAGATGATGCGTGCCCAGATTGGTCCTGGAATTAGTAGTATGGCGAGTGTATCATTCTCACCAATGTTTTCTACTGTCGGAACAGGAGGTCTTCATTCAAGCAACGGTACAAATTTTCGAAGTATTATTGGGTCACGGTTCTGAAATTTTCTTTGGGAAGCTTTTTGAAATGAAGTAAATTCGCTTAATAAATTTCAATACTTTTTTGGCAGTACGAATTTGTTACTTCTTACTTCAGTATGAGACATCGATGCGAAATTTCAGATTTTAAAATTTGTCAAAATGCAGGTGTGATAGCGGATGTGTCAGCGACAAAACACATGTATGCACCAACTCCATCATTCGGAGTGTGGACAAATTGTAGACCGAGGAAAAGTGCAGCAGGTGTTATATTTTGCGTCGGTGGGCGAGGTAATAATTAATTCCTCTTTCGTTTATAATTTGCTTTTAGCAGGCTGACTTTTTTGTAGTTATACGAAGTGTTACACATGTTACACATTTAGGAACTAAATTTTTGAATACAAAATTTAAAAGCAACATTAAACAGATAATAACAGGAAAAAAATATGTTTTTTCCAGGTACGTCGGGTGATCCATTCCGTTCAGTAGAAGCATATGATTGGCGACGCGATAGATGGTTTTCAATAAGTGATATGAATATCCGGCGACGACATGTTGGTGTAGTTAGCGCTCAGGGAAAGCTGTTAGTTAAAAAATTGATCGAGAATTTTTTGCCTAATGATTTAATGCAATTCTGTAAATTTTAGCAGTAAAGCTGGATGCAAAATTTGTTTGCAAAATTATCTCAGATGCTGCCATCATTTTCTTTCTGAGTAGGAATACTTCTGGAATATAATTTCTCCAATTATTTTTAGTATAATCTGAAACCGGTTGGACGAAATTGTTTCTATATGAATAATCTAATTTAAATTTAACTTTCCTTCGTGTTTACTTGTTTGTTTCAGTTATGCAATCGGCGGGCACGATGGAACAAATCATTTAAGTTCAGCTGAGTGTTTTGATCCTGCCACCAATATGTGGCATACTGTTGCTTCTATGGATACCCGTCGTAGAGGCATAGCTGTTGGAGCATTGGAAGGTGCAATATATGCCGTTGGTGGACTTGATGACACAGCGTGTTTTCAGGTATGTTTTCAATTTTTGGAATGTTTCATTCTTCAGTTCACTGTAATTTATGAATTCTTACTCGCAATAATGATATAAAATATGTAACCTTGGTGGGTTAGCTTGAAGTTTTTTTTTTTTTTGTTAATTTTTTTCTTCCGGTTGCAGGAAGTCACACTCTAACGCTAAATGACTTAAATTTATCTTCGATTTTTTTATTCTTTTTAGACACAATTTCTTCGATGATAATTAATCATAATTAATAAAGTGTTTTCTTACAGACTGTAGAAAGATATGATATTGAGTCAGATAAATGGTCAGCTGTAGAGCAGATGAATGTGCAACGTGGCGGTGTTGGCGTTGCTGCTGTAGGTAAGTCTGCTTGATGCATAAATCGCAGTTTGTTTGTTTTGGTGGAAATTATTCCAGTTTTTAACCATTCTTTTTTTAGGTAAATATTTGTTTGCCGTAGGTGGTAATGATGGAACTTCGTCACTCGATTCATGCGAACGATATGACCCACTTCTGAACAAGTGGAAATTAGTCGCAAGCATGCAACACCGGAGGTTATATATATTCTGTTTTGCCAAAATTTATGAAATTTAAAGAAAAAATGGAAATTGATTGTTTTTTTTAAAAAAATTTTTCATGAAAATTGTTGCTAGATATGTTGAATTTCATTTTTGATTTGAATTTTTTTTTTATTTAATTTCTATGCGAACTTAATTTCCTGTAAGAAAGAATTTTTCTTGTTGTGTTTCTAAAAGTTAAAAAGAGAACAATATTTACACGTTCATATTGCATTTCAGATTTGTTGTTTTCTTCTTTAGCTACAAGAAAACTTTCACAAGCTTTCGGCTTTATTTACATAAAATTAAATCTACCATTTGCTATAGAGCAGTTAATCACTCTAATGGTTTCATACTGATTCCTAAACACTTTTTTCTTGGAACTAAAAATCTTGCTGTAGAGCTGGTGCTGGTGTCACAGTGCTTGATGGGTGTTTATACGCAATTGGCGGTTTCGACGATAATGCGCCGTTACCATCATGTGAACGCTACAATCCAGATGATAATACGTGGACATTGTTAGCACAAATGTCGTGTCCCAGAGGTAATTACTTTGGGTTTTCACATCGGAAAGACGATTTGAACTATCATGTCTGAGATTCATTTTGTGCCTTCTTTTTCAAGGTGGTGTTGGTGTTGCATCTATGGGCGGAAGAATTTATGCAATTGGTGGTCATGATGGAGTTAGATATTTGAATTCTGTGGAAGCCTACGATCCGGCTACTAATCAGTGGTCTTCCGTAGCTACTATCAGCCAGTGCAGGTCTTGTTGTCGTCTTATCTTGAATATTTACTACTAAAGAAATTTATTATTTAAAATATATGAATGGTATAGATCGAATTAGAACAAGAAGGAATAGCAGTCTACTATTTTTTTTTGACTTCAGAGCAGGTGCTGGCGTTGCATGGGCAGATTGTCGTGTAGATGCTTTGTTACGACCACCATCAATGGCTCTTGGAAAAGATAGTGGTTGTGCACCGTGCGTTACGGGTGTTGCTCACTGTGTTTGATTTGGTTTTCTGAAATAGAAACGGAATATTTGTGAGGCAAATTACTGCCAGCTTCCTTGTCTAAACAAGGAAATTTCCTTTCTATCTATTAGAAAATTACAAAATTATATAGCTTTATGGTATTCTTTTATCTTTTATACCATAACATATCTGATTTATTATCTTTCGCTTCATTCCTATTATAATCATCTATGCATACATTGGTAATGAAAATAGTTTTTTAGGACCTTTTATGTTTTAGCACAGATTAGGTTTGTTTATTATTTAATTTGTGAAGAATCTGTGTGAAAATAGGGATTTCATTAAAATTATCTTTCAACTGATGAATTTGGAAGATTAAAATTTGAATAACTGTTTTTGGATTTTTTTTAAAAGGTCCAGAAGCAATCATTCGAGTGTAGCTTTAAGTTTAGCACTTACAAAATTTCACCATAGTGTAATTGTGTCCTATCAGAAAACATAAGTTTTATTCATGCTTGAATAGTATTTAGCAGGCTGATGCAAACTGTATCACATTTAGAGGTCAATTAGTAACATTGATGAATTACCTATTGATTGGCTAACTTTCGTTTTTCACGGTGATTAGTTTATTTTAGAAACTACTTTTCAGTAACAGGATACTCCCGGTGTCCTAATTTGGTTCGTTAATCATATACTTGTAATTTACAATTTCCGTTTGCTTTAATGCTTCATTTTCATTTCTCTTTTGAATATAATTTTGCTGTATATAATTATGATTCTCTTTCTTTCCTCCAGTAGTTTCAAAATATATATTCACTTTTTGTTTTTCTGTGAAGTACAGATACAGGTGACATTTTTAAAATTCCGTTTAAATCTATGATATTCTTATGCTTTACTCATTGTATCGTTGTAATTGCCGCGAAACTTTGAATAGTGTATAATAAAATGCAAAATTATAATCAAAGTATTTTTGTTATCTCATTCTGTTTTTCCTTGAGTAAGATATAAATTGTGGAAATAAATTATCAACTTCAAATTACTACATATATGAATAGGAAACAATGTTGCAAAATCTAAATTCACGTAAAAAGTGTAGCGCCACTCGTACAACTCTACGTCAAATCCAGATATCAGTTAAGTTTATGGTAGTAACTTGACATGCGGCAGTGAGTCGCATACACCAAACGAAAACTCTCTAAACTAACAATTTATTGTCAAAATATTATCTGTTTATTCTGTATGCCATTTCACAGATTCGTTGTCATATACTCAGCATAAGCTAAAGAATCAGTAAAGAGTTAGCACATTATCTCCTGATATATAAAAAATAATTAACAAGGAAAGTGATTGCTGTTAATGAAATTACAACGAAGAGCTTTTCATCAAATGAAATAAAATTTAATTGTATTTCTTTTGTCCCCTAAAAATAAAATTTAATTCATTTAATGTCGGTAAAATATGTCCGATAGCATTGAAGTTTCTCCTCTAGACAATGTACAAAGCATGATATGTCATTTACATAATTGGAAGAAATTGCAAAACAAATATTGAAATATCGAAAGTAAACAGCAAAAAGCCAAAGGGATATATATTTCAAGAAGCAGTAATCATTATAAAAATGCAAAGTAAAGCATTATCGATGTTTTGTTTTCCCAATTTGTTTAAATTATTAATAAGCATTGAGAAATGATAAATAGAAGGTAAAGCTTAAGCAGCACTTTTTTCATAATTTTTATTAAATAGGAAAAATATTGAAAATAATAAGTGTAACATGAAAATATACATAGTATACTAAATTTCAATTATCATATTGTTATCAGCAATAATCATCATCGCTTTTTATTTTGGCTTTTTTCAGCTTTCAATTTCAATATTCGATATCTTTGTTATTTTGGAACAATTTAACAGATCAGTTTCTTAGCTCTCACTATTTGAAATAATTACATTCATTACAGTAACTCAACTAACATACTACCTCTTATGCTCATAATTTAACAAAAAATTCAAATTAAATTAAATTAAATTTTAATCTTATGTTATCCATAGAAATGAACTTTTGTTTAAAAAAAAAAAAGTTTACAGTTACACATAAATCAATAAAAATGAGTCCAGAAATTTTAGCTCATAACTAACAAATTAGCCTAGAATGCCACAAGCTAGCTAGAACTAATGAGTGAATGCCTTAGCCTAATTCAAACAATGCTTACCCTAAAATTTAAAAACATTTAATTCGAACCAAGTGATAATCCAAATAAATAAACATCGAACAGGCCGAATCGGACGACTTTTAACATAAAGTTGAAAATTCGGTTCCATTCAATACCTCAGTTATTTCGCAATTATTGGACGTTTGAATGTTACAATTTGTCTACTGTATCCTTAGTTTAAAGTTTTATGTAGAGTTTTGTTTGAGGTTTTTTCCATCACAGTATACTTATCAATTTTATTGACATTTATATTTTATGCGTGAGATTGACGTAACGTGAGATCGACGAACCACGTGAAAACAGTAGGTGAGAACAGTGTAAGAAATCGAAAAGGATTTTAGCTTCAAAATCACGTGACTAAGTTTTTTCATAGTAGTTACTTGTATTAATTTAGTTTTTTGTCGCAAGCATTGTTTAGTCGTAGTTGATTTGCAAATTTTATTCCATTGTTATCCATCGTTATGAATGAAGAATAATTTCCTTATTTTTTTACCTTTAAAAGTGATATTATATGTTTCTCTGAAATATGAAAATATCTGTGTAATTTTATGTTTGTTTGTAGAAAACGTTACTTTTCTATCAAAAATTCATATTTATGTGAGATTTTGAAATTCCGTGATTATTTGCTTATCTCATAAAAAAAACTACATTATATTTCCATAAATTTGGCATTATTTTAGGTACATACTTTGCAATGTCTTTGGCTACCAATTTTCCGCATAATAAGAAACGAACACTATACGTTGGTGGCTTTGGCGAAGAAGTTAATGAAAAAGTATTACAAGCAGGCTTTGTACCATTTGGTGAAATTGTTAGTATATCAATTCCGTTGGATTATGAGACAGGAAAGCATCGTGGATTTGGGTGTGTTTTATTTTCTCATCTTGTTCGAAGTTTGAAGGGTTGAAGCATGTTAAAAGAAAGAGATGATCAGAAGTATTGGTATTTTTTAGATTCATGTGTCTACATTAATAATTTGCTTGAAATACCCGCAAATCCGCATTAATTCAGTGCATGAGAGTTGTGCTACGATGAAGTGAAACAAATAATACATGCATTATAATTTTTGAATAACTTGAGAATCCCCACTCAGATTTGTGGAATATGAACTTGCGGAGGATGCTGCTGCAGCAATAGACAATATGAACGATTCGGAATTATTCGGACGAACGATTCGATGCAATTTCGCTCGACCACCAAAGGCAAATGAAAGAAGTCAAAGGCCAGTGTGGGCAGATGATGAATGGCTTAAAACTGTAAGTCTAATTGTTCTGATATTGAAGAGTGAGATTTAACAATAGTAAAAAATTTCATTTCATAATGATTGCATAATTTTAATATTACATTTATGGGATACTTTAAATAATGGAAAGGTATTGTAAAATATTTTTTCTCCTCTCATATGTATTGAGGGAATTTTATATTTTTGAATGAATATTAGACTTACTTAAATTCTTCTGAAACTGAGGTGTGAAACTCAAAATAGATTTATTTGACAAAATTACAGCAGTTTCTCCTAGCCATATTTGACTTTCCTCATAGAGTACTTTTATAGAGAGAACTTTTTTTTAAAGTAAACAGATCATCAGCATTTCATCCGTATCATGTCCTCAGCAAATGTAGTTATACTGCACAGCTTTTCATTTTATTTCTTAGTTCGTATATATTTTTTCATAGACTTATTATGATGTGTATTTTAGCATGAGGATGATTATATTAGATCTGAATGCTTTTTTTACCTGAGTTAGAATGAATCCTTAAGCAGTGCGAGCACTTCGCAATATTACAACAAATTTGACTCAGGAGCTGCCGGCAACTTTAGTTTTGATGTAGATAGTTTTGCGAAGAATGCGCTTGGATGAGGAGTGTTGGATCGATTTCTTGATGTTATTAGTGACCAAATGTAGTTGTGGAAGCTCATCTCACAGTTGAATATCAGTTCTATTATATCGATAAATTAGGTCGGATAATTAGTAATAAGAAAATTGTTGCTTCAAGGTATCGCCTTACGGACTTTTTCTAGTCAGAATTGCGATAGATGAGAAGCGGGTTATATTGAAAATTGGTGACAACCACTTGAATAATTCGGAAGAAATTCCAGTGTCATTCTCAAAACCGAATTAAAGCAGGCAAAAATACCATTCACTATTCGGTCTATTCAGCTATAACATTTTTATTTTGCTGATAATATTATATCGAGAAAGTTTGCTTAGCAGCACTACGCTTGCAAAGTATAGTTCCAAAAGAGTTCAGTTTCGCGGCATTGTTTGTTGACAGCAAAGAACCAGCGATTCTGAGTTTTGATCTTGGCACTTGTTCGAAGGGAAAATGCTTGGGAAATTGTCAAGACGCAGAAAATGCTTGCGCAGTTTGCTAATTCGAAGTTTTTTATGATAAATGAACTAATAACTATTTCTCAATTGTTGGTCACAATTCTTATTTTTATTGACAAACATATGTTTGAGATAGTTATCAGTGTTTGAGGTACATAACACACGATATAAAAAAACGAAATTTTAGTATGGTACTGGAGAAGGTACGTCAAAGGAATGTGATAAAGATAATGGTGCAGTTTCTGAACAACAAGCTGTAGGACCAGCAAGGTTATCGCTTCCACGAGTATACTTGGGAATTAGAATTGGAATCAGGTAATTTTAAAAAGCTAATGTATGCATATATGGTTTATTTTATTTAAACCCTGAAATATTTTTTGTATCAATACGTATCAAAACTTTGTATTTAATCGTCGTGTAACGATTAGTTTTGTGAAGACTGCGTATATTTTCCAGACTTTTGAATAATATGTTCATCATTATAGACGATGGGATCAGTGGGTTGGCCTAGCGAAACAGTCGTGTAATAGTTGGATAGTTACTTTTAGAAATATCGGGGTTACGCTCTCCCACTCGTCGCTTATTGTTTATTTTTAATGGTGAACGTGCACATTAATTAGTTGGTTTATTGAGCTCTTATATCTGAATATCTAACCAACTCTTAAAATTGCATAAATTTTGCAGGTATATAGGAAGAATAGTAATCGAATTGCGATCTGATATAGTCCCAAAAACAGCGGAAAATTTCCGACAGCTTTGCACAGGAGAAAAAGGCTTCGGTTATGAAGGTATTCTCAACTTTTTTGCTTAAATTTATTTGCGTACATTTTTCATTACGGAGTCTAAATCCGTATCTTTTGAAAGCAAATTAAGATGAAAATGTGAATCTATAAGCATATTATGTTTTTGGTAAATGAATAAGATGAATAGTTCACTGCAACTTTTGTGTCCTAATTGATGTAGAGATAACTTTCTATTTCTTTAGGATTTTTTGTACTGTTTGACTTTGCAGAGTTATAGCTTCAGCTTTCCTTGCATCAAATTAAATTTTTTAGGCTCACATTTTCATAGGATAATTCCACGTTTTATGATACAAGCAGGAGATTTTACTAAAGGTGATGGAACGGGCGGAAAATCAATATATGGTTCTAAATTTGCGGATGAAAATTTCAAGGTTCATAATCTCAAATTTTGATTTCGCGTAGGATGTAGTATTTCTTGGTTCTCGATTTTTTTCAGAATACGGCATGGGTACATTATAATATGAAACTGTGCTAGATTTGGTTAATTTGATTTAATTCTCGATAACTTTAGCTAAAACACAGTATGGCTGGAGTTGTTTCAATGGCAAACTGTGGACCCGATACGAACGGTTCGCAGTTTTTTATTTGCACTGAGAAAACCGACTGGCTCGATAATAAGCATGTTGTTTTTGGACATGTTGTTGAAGGTATGAATATTGTCAAGCAAATCGAGCAACAGGGTAGTAAAGGTGGAAAGCCCATGATGCAGGTTTGTTGATGGTTATAGATTATAGAATGTAAGAACTTCTTGTATTTATTGCGTTTTTATCGTTTTATCCATCCGTTCTTCAAAAGAAAGTGAATTGTTTAATATTTATATGATTAAATTAAACTATTAATATAACATTTATGGATTCTTTCATTAAATTATCCTTGTTTCTGGTAACTGATGGAAAGAAATCAACATTTATATATATATAGTTTTCAATATTCTTTTGATTTCTATTTACGAATGGTGAATAGAGATTCATCTTACATTTTAGTATGTCATAGCAGAACCGCTGGAAGCTTTTTTTATGTTGAAAACTGTGGTAGTGCTTATATACTTTGAAGCATTTCAGGTGACAATTGTGGAATGCGGCGAGCTGAAACTGGAAACGAAAAATAGCATGGGAACTGTGGAAGACTTATAGTATCGGCCAGATAAATCACTTTTTGTTGTGTTGTTCATGTTTTATGCATATAAATTATAAACAGTTTATTGTTTCTGCTACAACGCCATAGAATTACGGCGAAATAAATAGATAAAAAGAGATTTTCTTGTTTCCTTTTGTTAAGTTTCTAACCATTAACTGATAATACCTATTTATAAATATATTCTCATGGATAATTAAATAGAGATTAATAGCGATGTAGTTTTTCTCTCAGTATCATATGACTGAAATGTGATTATACTAAAATGTGTTTAGAAATGTGATGTTTCTCACTTCGCAAGTTAATTTTTGACAAGTGAGAAATTCTGATGTTAGATTTGTGCAAATGTAATGATGTCCTAATCACGACTGCTTAACATGTTGTTATTCTAGTATTACTGTTGACAAAAAAATGTCGCGATCACGAGACAAAACCGGTGGTAACACGGAACCAATGCCATTCGTGCGGAAATTTGGCGCGGCAGCGGTTGCCGCAGCTGCTGCTGGCGAATCGACTGTTGAAACAATGGAGAACGCAGAAGAAGGCAGCAATGGGAATGTTTCAGGTCCTACAATTTTGTAGTTAAACAGTGAAGTTTGGATTTTAAGCCTAATAAATCTCAATCATTGTACATTTTATGCAGATGTGTGTGCTGAGAGTGTTTTTCACGTTTTTTCATTGCTTCCGTTTTGTTTCCTGTGCTGGTTGTTTCAGCAATGTGCTGCTGCCAGTATATCAAATTGGAATATCTTATTTTTACAGAGAAATTGGATTTCAGGTTAAATGTCACCAGAAGTTCATATTTCACCTCAGTAAATTTACTATTTTTAGAATCCTATGCCCCAGCAGTTCCAGAATATTTATCGCCAAAACAACGCTCTTCGCGCTCGCCATCACGTTCTCGACATAAGCGCAAGCGGTCACGTTCACGAAACCACAGCAAACGCCGTTCACGTTCTCGTGATCGGCGTCATTCACGAAAGCGTAGCCATAGTAGACGCAGCCATAGTCATAGCAGAAAAAGTCAAAGTCGCAGTCGTCGACGAAGTCGCAGTCGAAGTAGAAGAAGTGGGAGTCGCAGTAAACGAAGTCGGAGTAGAAGTAAACGCAGAAGGCGCAGCGGTAGGCTGAGCAACTCTTTTATTAACCATTGCAAGAGGAAGCAATGTTTAGATATAAAAATCAGATTTGAATTTCAGACCGCACAGGATCTCAATCAAGAGGACCTGAAGAACAAAATGAAGGCCAAGAAAATCAAGCTAATGTAAGCTTTCACTTTACATTTTTGGAAGTCATTCATAATATTTTGTAAAGTTTTAAAAAATTAATTGGTGAACAAATTTTGAGGACGCTTCCTTTTTCTCAATTGCATTTTTGAGTGATTTATATGGGTGACTTATATCATTATTTACTTTTCAGTTATTTACGAGTTGGTTTTACATACACCTTTTCATTAGAGATTTCGTCTACTTCATGGTGTTTTTTTCAAGCCACTGAATGAAATGCTTGTTGTACTTTACTTGTTCAAGATGTTTTTGCAGGCTAATGTTGCTGGCTCTACAAAATTAAAAACTGCGCAAGGTGTCCTTCCAATCTTGGCACGTCCTGAAGTTGGTGAGTAAAAGCAGTTTCCAAGTAGATTCTTTTGAAAATTCTAATTCTCTCTACACATCCAAAATATTTATAGTTGACAAATTGAAAACTGAAGATGACGGATCAGGTGCTACAAGTGAAAGCGGTCAGCCGGAAAAAAAACCTCGTAAATCACGCTGGAGTGCGAACAAGTCTTTTGTTCCGGGAATGCCAACAATATTACCATCCAATCTGAGCGATGATCAGCGACAGGCTTATTTGCGTAAGGATTTATATTTCTTATTACAGTTTCTTACCTTATGTCTTAAAATTGATTTCAAAAATATATATTACATTACATTATGCAAGGGATTGTGTCAGTTCATCAGGTTTGTGATGTTCTTATTTTCCGTTATTTTAATTTGTTTTGAATTTCATTGTCGCTGTGGATCTGATAGAAAAATACAACGTCGTTTGGTATGTGCAAGCCTTAATATTATTAGGGATGCTGTAATGCACGTTCCAGGGCACTGGAGTCGTGTTCTGGGGCGCAGTTTAGCGGGAGATCATAATGGAAAATCTCCACTAAAGATATACACATGTACATCAGAATAACTATGCTGTTCATTGCTTAATTTTTATATTCTTATGCTATTCTTTTTATTTCATTTAAAATTTTGAACCTTAAATTTTGAGCCATATCGGTTGTTGCAACTGTTGATGTTGTTGTGATCTAATGAACGGGGGAGGGTGGCCCCCTAACCACCTATTTCAGTTCAGTTGGAAGTGGAAGATGCAACGCGAAAATTACGTCTTGGCGATTTCATGGGCAATCCAGATCCAGCTTTAAGGTTCATCAATCAATAAACGATAACGTTTATTGCTGCTTTGTTGACAATCAACCATTTAACAAACACATTTCTAGCCTAGCTGAATATCTATGACGTTGTTGGACGCCTTCATGCGTTATTCCTGTATCACTCATCCAGATGATGCACACCACAAGTTTTATTCAAGATTTTTCAATTTAATGAATTTTAAGTTCTATCTGACTCCGCACCCGCGGGTTAGGTTGCGTCAGTAGGACTCTCCAAGTCTTTCGGTTCAGTGCAGCACGCTATTTGGTAATTAGTGCCATACCCTGCTCGAAGCATCTGTGAACTGTAGACTTTTGATGCTAATTAATGGTTTAGTCATTTCTATTACTTTAAATTATAGTTAGCTTACCGCCCATTTTTAAGTAACCGAGCGTGAAAATTTATTAGAGGAGAGAAGTTCATGAAATTATAAAACTCAGCTTTTCGGGCTTTTTCAAATTGTTTTTAGCTAGAAAAATGAATAGAACTAGGAATGTATTTAGACAAACAATTCTTGTTGGTCATGATCCAACCTTTGGCATTATCCAGTGTCTCCATGTACCCGAAGTCTAAAAAAATTGTTTTCAGGACGAATTTTTTTATCACCGCAATGACTACTAATCTTAATCCTAATCAAATCTCTTTTTTAGCCTTTTAGCACCTGCTTTTCGTGAGGAAAAGTGCTGTCTGGGAAATTCAACAGCTCAAATAAAATATTAATAAAATTTTCAGCTATTATCATTTATTTTTTCAATTTGCCTCTATGACACCGATTTTTCAGAAGTCCTTCACCGGAACCAATTTATGATGCTAGCGGTAAACGACTAAACACTCGTGAAATACGAAAAAGACAAGAACTGGAACAGTTACGGCACGAAAAAATTCAAGCATTGTTGAAGTTAAATCCAAATTTCAAGCCACCAGCAGATTATAGGTGCATGTTGTTTATTTACATACTGTACATGTTCACTTATGATTTTAATCTCAAGGCTGGATTTAAATGGCCATGAATATTTTGATTATTCTCTTTTTCTGTTACGAATGAATAAGAATGTCCAATGCCAAACCAAATAACAAAACTGATGACATGTAATAATGACTGGTTCACTGGTTCGAAGAAGGACTTAAGATTACTTTATACATATGGTTTCAATTTTATAACACCAAATGATGTTACCTTACGAAAGAAGTTAGTAAATTGTTATGATAATAGGAAAAATTGCTCCAAAATTAATTTGTTATCTTCTAGAGCACCAACTATACGATTGCATGACAAGGTTTGGATACCACAAGAAAATCACCCTGAAATTAATTTTGTTGGATTATTGATTGGTCCACGTGGAAATACTCTGAAAGCTTTGGAAGCAGAGGTTTTTTCTTCATTTCATGCGAATCATAAATCATTGTAGTGGGGTTTGATTCTTCTATTTTTTTTTGATTTTTCCTTTTTGACCCGGTTTTTTTCTGACCCAAGTTAAATGCTGTTATGACGCTTTTTCATGTTAAATTCTTTACCTGATTGGCCTCTTTGAAATGCCTTGAAAGTTTTTGGAAAGGTACTATCTGAGAAATATACTGAACTTTTTAAAATTTTTCAGACAGGTGCTAAAATCATAATTCGGGGTAAAGGCTCGGTGAAGGAAGGTAAACTGGGACGTCGCGAAGGACCAATGCCTGGTGAAAATGAACCTCTTCATGCTTACGTGACAGGCACCGATTATGCGGTTATAAAAAAAGCTTGTGAAAAAGTAAGAAATTTTTAGTTGTTTTTTTTTTCCAGTTGAAATTTTCAGTTGTTCGACATGCTTTTTCCTGACAGTTTGGTCTTAGAGTATAAAAATACGAATCGCTGTTTCTTTATCGGTCTTATGAATTATCATTTTGCTTTCGCGATTGATATTTGCTTCATTATCAATAAAGTCAATTTACTTTTTATAATGATTTGGAACTGAAAAGGCGACACTGAGGAATATTTCAGCATTTTGTGTATCTTTGTGATAAATGTTGTTTTTTTCATTTTTTTCTTTTATTTTAGATTCATTGTTTAAAATGCAATATTTTTTGCTAGTAACAGTCTTAGATTTAAGTTTTTTCTCTGAGATTTTATTATAAGGATGAACTGCTACGTTTGAAATATGAGCGAATTTTTGGAAAGTTGGGCGCAATTTTTTTAGATAACATCAATTATAAATGAAGCATTGATGATACCTGATGGTCAGAACGAATTACGTAAACTCCAGCTGAGAGAATTGGCACTTTTAAATGGTACTTTACGACCTGAAGATTTGGCAAGTGGTGCTCGATGTAGTAATTGTGGTTCGGATGAACATAAAACGTGAGCATTATGATTAATTTGTTTTTTGTAACAATTCGTTTTTTTTACATATGGATTTTCTGGATTTTCGAAAGGTCCAATTATTTTCGGTTGAAAAGTAATAATTATTTGAAACCATCCATATATTTCAATATCCATTTATTTCGCGAAATGATTTTCAGGTGGGAATGTCCGGATGCTCCAAATGTTACCGCAAATATTATTTGTACTGCTTGTGGTGCTGCGGGGCATATTGCGAAGGACTGCAAAAATCCACGACCTGGTAGTGGAGTGTTTAATGTGGGAGATGGTGGCATGGATGATGAGGTCTCTTCTTTAATCATTTTTATTAATTGCAGTTTTTCAATCATTTTTTTAACCAGAACTGCTATTTTCTTGCAAATTTCAGTTCTGCAATGCGGCATTCAGTTTTATTATAACTGTCTTTATAAATTCTTAACTGTAATTGTTTAGTACACGGCACTGATGGCTGAATTGGGAGAGAAACCGGCATCGAAGCCATACGGTACTCCTGGAAAAGCAGGCTTGGGAACTGGAAATGCAGGATCTGGTTATAAGGTTCTTAACTTTCGCATTATTTCGTATGCATTTTTTTAATGATGAAATATGTCAAAATTGTATTTGTGTACAGGCCTTTTAGCAATATAAATTTAAAAGAATGGAATAGTCACGCTATTAATAAACCTGTAGAAAATATGCAAATGCTATTATTAAGCTATTGAATTATTGAAACAACACTTGAATGATGTTTCAGATGTTTGACTTTAGAAATATGTTGTTACATCTTCTCCAACGTTCATTTGCTGTCTAATAACAGATAACAGCAAGTGCATGGGAATCTGGATAGTTCAACTTTTTGGAAATTTAATGGGTGATTTGGGAAAACCATTTTGCTTTGAGGAATAGCTAATATTTTCCTATATAAATATTAATTTTCATTTGAAATATAGAACAGACG
>JARVGP010000946.1:0-25020 GCA_029876185.1 Mansonella ozzardi | reverse complement strand
TTCCAGTGAATGTCCGGTCCAATACCCAAAGGTTCCAGTGAATGTCCGGTCCAATACCCAAAGGTTCCAGTGAATGTCCAATCCAATACCCAAAGATTCCAGTGAATATCCGATCTCTTTTCTGATGTTTTCTTTCCGGTCACTCTCTGCAATTCGTTCGACTGACCACCAACAGTGAACTTTATCCTTTCTTCCGTTCTCTTTCAGCACAACAAAGTTCGTGTAGCATTATGCGATGGAAATGTACAGTTGTCGGCGTTCTGAAATCGTCCATCTCTTTAAGTTATTCTCGAAATAATAAACAAAGGAAAAGCTGAGGGATGTTGTCATCCCTCGTTCGGAACAATTGGTTGGGAGCAGTATCAACTAGAAATTACGGGTGGGGTCGACAATTCGGCTCTATAGATCCAGATTTGGGTGACAAGAAGCCAACGTTTATCGTCATTGGAGCTGGTTCAGCCGGATGTGTTCTGGTATAGTTTTAATAAACTCGATAGAAAAGTCCTTTAACGATTAAATGAAGAATGCTAGAGATTACAATATGCTTCTTTTCAGGCTAATCGATTGACAGAAAATCCAGCCAATCGAGTGTTGCTGGTAGAGGCTGGACCGCGAGATTCGAAATGGAATTGGAAATTTCATATGCCAGCAGCACTTATGTACAATCTATGCGATGATAAGTATAACTGGTAAATTCGATTCTTTCATTATTCTTATAACAATTCAAAATATAAATGAATTTACTTGTACTACATCCTATATAGGTGTAAAAAATAGTACTGAAATGCCTCCTGGAAATTTTTAAGCGAGCCATTACTTTACGGGTTCGTGGTCATATTTCTATAAAGATGGTTACAGGTTTTATTACACTCAACCGCAAAAAAATATGAATGATCGAACAATTTATTGGCCTCGTGGACGTGTTTGGGGAGGTTCTTCTACTCTTAATGCGATGGTATATGTCCGCGGACATCCACTGGACTATGATCGTTGGGAGCAAGAAGGAGCTACAAATTGGTCATTCAAGTATCTCTCTTTTAAATTTAAAATTGCAACTTAAACTCCGTTCACTTCATTCAGATTTCAGCTAGAGAGACTCACTATTTCAGGAATGTACTTCCTTATTTTAAAAAAGCTCAAGCGCATGAACTGTCGAAAGGACCAACAGATCCTTATCGTGGTTGGAATGGTCCACTTCGCGTTATGCAAGGGAAATGCGAAAATCCTTTACACAAAGCCTTTATTGAATGTGGCGATCAAGTAAATAAAATTTTAATTATATGATGTTAATTGCAGTTTTTCCGAGGTATACCACAGATTTATTGAGAAATTTGGCAGTTAAAATGTAACCAGTAATTTTGTAGTTTGGCGTTGGTATTGTGGATGACGTAAATGGATACAAACAGGAAGGAACAGCTCCAATGGATCTCACTATTCATAAAGGCGTACGTTGGAGTGCATCGAGAGCTTATTTGTGGCCTGTATGTAAAAAAAATTTTCATCTATTTTTTGTATTTATGTTTCTGCACAAATAGCTGTTTAGGAATGAATGATTTAAATTCTTTTACATTTTCTGTTTCAGATACTTTCACGTCCAAATTTACATACTTCATCCAATATATTGTGTACACGCATATTATTTGATGGCAACAAAGCAGTTGGTATCGAATTTATAAGAAAAGTGTTTTTTTTTATTTCCAATAGTTATGATAAATTTTAAGGGAACTGATATGCGTAAGAAACTAACGGTAGTAGTCTAGCTATCAGAGCAATTTTTCCGGTACGTTCAGGTCTGATGGGAATATGGCAGAATAGCATTATTAAAGAGATTAGGACAGGCTTAACTTTGTGAATTTAAAGTAGTTTTAAATAGTAGTTTCAAATGACTGTTGTCAGGAAATGATAACCGCATCCAAAATTTTTCAGAGTGGTCCGCTTACCGATAATATCAATTCGTGGAATCGTGAGAAAGTGTACTGTGAAGAAGGCGTAATTCTTGCCTGTGGTGCCATCAATACTCCACAGTTATTGCTTCTCAGTGGAATTGGACCAGCAGATAATATAAAAGTAAACTTTGCAGTTTAGAGAAAAAATCTTAAAAAATAGGCTTTCTAAGATGTTTTTGTTTGGGCAGTTTGAAGTTGATTGTATTTAATAGCAAGTTATTTCCAGGCGCATTCGATTCCAGTGGTTGAGCACTTGCCAGGAGTTGGCAACAACTTGCAAGATCATCTTGAGATTTACATACAGCAGGTGTCTTTCCCTAAGATTTCCATTCTTTAATTATTTTCGATATAGATACAAAATAAATGAATTCAAGTAGAATGAAGTTCAAATTGAAGCAGATTAACAATACTTAGAAATGTACACAACCAATCACACTTTACGACAAAAGCTCTTGGCGTTTCCCTCATAATATGATCAAAATTGGCTTGGAATGGTATCTGTCTAAGACCGGTCTTGGAGCGAGCAGTCATCTGGAGTCTGGTGGCTTTGTGAGAAGTACACCAAAGGTTCGTTTTCCTATGTATGTGTTTTTCGGTTTCTTGACTTTGGTATTTTCAGATCAACTTGAGCAGAACGAATTTCTCAGTACTTTTGATTTTAGGTTCCTCATCCAGATATTCAGCTCCATTTCCTTCCTTCTACAGTACATGATGATGGACGCACGACCGGTAAATGCCACGCTTACCAGGTAATTTTTAAACTTCTGAAAATTAGATATTTCATGTTTGAGAGAGTTAACCAACTCTATGTTATCTATATATCATTATTGAGTGATTATTTTAGGTGCATGTCGGCCCTTTGCGATCCAAGTCCAAGGGTACAGTTACGCTGGCTAGTAACGATCCTAGGCGACATCCGCTCATAAATCCAAACTACTTGGATCATATAGACGACTACATTGAATTTAGACATGCGATACGAATTGCAAGGTTGTATTTGAGAGAAATTCTACGATAAATTGGGTTTTGTTTGACAGAAATAAAAGTAACTTAGTTATTTCCATTATTGTTTCAGAGCATTGTTAAGTCAGCGAAGCTTTGATAAATATCGTGGCGGTGAGTTATTACCCGGAGAGCATTGCCAGACCAATGAAGAGGTACGATAAGTTCTATTTCATTAGCTATGTTAGCGCGTTCGTACTATAAGAAATGTTTGGACTTTAAGGTAGCACTATTTTTCCAACCGTGCTACTTGAAATTGTCAAACATTTCGACAGATTGATGAATTTGTTCGGACGATGTCTGCATCTGCATATCATCCATCTTGTACATGCAAAATGGGATTTGAGTCCGACAAATTTGCTGTCGTCAATCCAGAAACAATGAACGTCCATGGAATTGGGAATCTTTACGTAAGTAGGCTGTTTCCATTGAAAAAATTGATCGCATATCTACTGAACTTTAAAGACATTAATGTAAAAGTAAAATTCTTATCAAAAAAGTAACTCCAAAAAAATCACTTGAAGGTAGCAGATGCATCAGTAATGCCATCAATCGTAAGTGGAAATCTTAATGCTCCAGTTATTATGCTGGCCGAAAGGGCAGCAGATTTGATACAGAGAAATATACCACTGCCTGCGGAAAATGTACCAATATGGTCTCCAAGTGAAGAAGATTCAACAAAATGTATTTCCGCAAGCAGTTTGTAGTTCAGCTAGTGTTGCTATTCGCTTTCCATTTTTATCTACTAGTTTATGTTTTTGACTGTAGACAAAAATTATATCTCCACTGCCTTATCCCCATTCTACTTGTTGATTTCTAAATTGACCAAATCGTGCAGTCGTTTTAATTTAAATCCATGAGAATCTATAGGAATTCAATCTTGTTGGTTTCTATGATATTGAACTTCATAGTAATGTAAATGAAGTATGTTACAGTGTATACTTTATTATAATGTAAATGAACTTTTCAGAGCGTTTTCTAATTGAAGCCAATAGTCGTACTTTTTTGAAAGCTAATTTATATTATTCAAATAATTCAGCTGGTTCTTAAGTAATATTTGCTGTGTAGTAAGGAGTACCCAAGCCAGCAGTTGCATTCATTTTCCGAACTGGTAGAAGAGATTTAAGTTTTCAGTGCTTTCATTGTTTTTCCTTGTGTTTTCCTCTAAACTCGTTTTTTTGTGCGTATTCATTCCATCATACTATTGTAATAGGTATCTTTTTTTTTTTTTTTTTTCAGTCGTGCAAGATGAATGCTTTATGGATCCTCACATATTTTGTTTTGTCAATTGTCTCGGTGGTCATATGGGTGCTGTACATTTTATTATTTAGTTACTCTTTATTTCCAACTTTTT
Organism: Mansonella ozzardi; assembly: GCA_029876185.1. NCBI lineage: Eukaryota > Metazoa > Nematoda > Chromadorea > Rhabditida > Onchocercidae > Mansonella > Mansonella ozzardi. The sequence continues at coordinate 20,718 of JARVGP010000946.1, read as the reverse complement.
AAGCGAAGCAGTGTGAAGAATCAACTGAAATTAGGCTCAACGACTGTCGGGGGATTTCATTTCTTCGTAGGGTATAGGGTTAATTAAACAAAAATGCTTCATCTTCTTTTTATTGGGTAATAAATGATCTCAAAACGGATCACCAAATATAAACCTTATTGTAAAAGGTAACTGTCCTAATATTCTGATAATGCAAGCGTATTACTTGCATTGCATATATATTGTAAGACTACAATGAATAATTACATAAACATTATAAACAATGACCCTGTTGCTTCATTAATCAGCATATCGCTCAAAGAAACTAAGCCACTTAAGATCCTTCCGATTATGTAGCATTTAGTCGGTAACACTGTAATAGTCCAAGATTTTTTATTCGAGATCATCTAGCTCATATTTTTCAAAATATGGTGGATGGCATCATTTATAAACAGTAAAATTATACCGTAAGTACGATCCTGGCGGTCAGAAGGCTTGCAAATATTGTGGTGTACCTAAAACATTCATTGAGATTTCAGTTTATAGCAAAGAGAGTTTCGGGAACTTTAAAGAAGTAGGTACAAGCTTTACAGTGATGTTTTACAGCATTACTGAAGAGGTTTAGGGTAAGAGTTCGCTGCATACTAAAGGATATTAAACGATAAAAAAAAGACCTACATCATTTATGTGGTAGAAAGCGCCACGTTCCAAATAAGCACTTTCCGGAGGTACTAATATACCTTTCTGACGCATGATAAGTGGCGCTTTTTCTGTTTCTGCCACCGAACTTATCACAGGCACTGTATCAATAATTTTAAGAAAATCTTGATGAAGCTGAAATGAGGCTATTGATAAATTATCAGGAGTCCAACGATTAAGCTTATCAAGTCCTCAGCCCTTCGCCCGTTATGGACGCTGTACTAGAGAGGCAGCTCTTTACCTGTCTGTTTATCGCACTCTGCTGATGCAAAAGTTTTACATCATCAGATGGCCTTACACCCAATGGTGCATACATTGCATAAGGACTTCCTCGGTGTGGCGTTGCCATAAACAGTATACCTATTGTGCTGCGACGTATTTGTGGATCATCCAATAAAATTCGTTTCACTAATAAGCCGCCTGAAACAGGTATTGAGAGAACATAACGATTACGTAAAATTATCGTCAAAAACAATTTCAAATTTTTACCCATGCTATGGCAAATGAACAGGATGGGTCGATTACCAACACCAGCAGTTTTAAGTTCCACCGCAAATTTTTGAGCTCTTGTGCTCACTGTTTCAACAACTCCTGCAAAATGTACAAGCGAGGACAAGTAATCGATAGCAAGTATTCGCATTGGAACAGGAACATCATGCGGAAGCCATGCCTGAACAAAGCGGTTGCAAATTACGTTTCCAAAGAGTGCTAATTTAAGAAGTTGAAAATTTCCAAAAACATTACCCTTGGCCAGCATCGAGTGCGTAATGTCTTCGATGGATTATCTCTTTCTCGCCACGTCCAGAAAACGCTACCACGAATACCATGGATTAACACCAGATCGATTATCGGTTGTTGGTCTTCATCTGGACGGAAAAGCTCATAAATATTAGTTTTCAGTGGCTTTCTACTGTCATCGAAAACACTCAGACCATTATTGCAAATCTGTAAATCACATTTCGGTAAAAAATTAACTGAAATCACAGAATTATAAACAGATCCTGACGAAAAGTCCAGCGACTATATTATTCAATGATATATGAACTGTTTAATTAGAACAGCGAATACGTTATATAAAATGTTTAAATACGGGAGAATACATATCTAGAATGTCCCAAGTACTCTCTTCAATGTTATGAAACATAACGATAATGAAACGATTCATTTTCTTATTCCATTTATGTTAAGCATTAATATAGTTCATTAGGCTTTTAAATCTACCAGAATAAAAATTTTTAAAATAAATTATTAGATTAGCAAAATAAAGTTTAAAAGACAGATAATATAATACACCTTTTCAGCCATCAGCACTTCTTCAAAAATCTGTGACGTAACCATAGCTGTGAGCTTTGAAAGCCATTCTGAAAATTTTTTTTTTTCTAAAACTAAAAAGGCGATTCGGCTCAACAAAATAACAGCGATGAAAACGACCTGAATTTGCAACTGCCGTTGCACAGTATTCATTTTGCACAACAATGTTTGCCAGTATTTTCAATGCATTCAAATAAATGTTACGATTCATTTCTTGATAATGATTACAAAGTTCTAATAGTAAAGTCAGAATGTCTTGATTGATAAGTTCCCTTCCAAATCCAGTCTGAAACGCAAAGTTTCAAAGTTGAATATATTAAAACCATAAGGTTTTTATGTAAATTCCAAACTAATGTTTCCCATGAAATTAGTATTACAAGAAACCTTTGATTGCAATATTCTATCAAATCCAACCGCTAATTGTGGAAAGGAAAAAAGATCGGAGTTTGAAATGAAAGTATTTGCATGAAAATGTTGAGCAGAATAAAATGGAGACACTTGTCACTAAAAATGATGAGAAATACCTCAGTTTTAACGACAAGCTGGGAAAGAAATCGATTCAAGCGTAAGTCTTGAGATCGGCGCCTTTTTAGAAAGTATTTATAAGATGAAGGATCATCTTCATCATATACATGCGGAATTAACCATTTTACAGTTTCTTTCCATTCATCATCAATTACAAGCTGCAAACTCCTCGCAGTTTTCCATTGAAGTACACACCACATACGAAAATTCCATCCCTACCTTCAAGAAGTTGAATACTTTGCAGTATGATATAGGGTAACAAGGACTTCTAACCCTTTTTATAGCATCTTCCAACATTCCAACTGACTTGATGGATTTTTCAGTTGATGTCGTAGCAGTTCGCTTACATAAAGAGCTACCACGCAACGCAAGGCGAAATCGAGCTTGCGTATTCAGGATGCACAACTCGACGTTCGCTTCTGAAAAGTATTTGTGTGAATTTTTCATTCCCTCAAATCTGCTCATTTACGATGGTTAGAAAATTTAACTTGTTCTTTCGAGATATTCCATAGCTGCTTTAGTGTTTCGATTTTCGTTGAGCATTGTGATGGCTTCAACAGAATCTTGGATTTTTCCATCTCGACGACCTTTCAGTGCAGCAAATAGACTTCTAAGGAAAAAATTTCTCGTTAAAGTATATGCTTAATTTGCATGCTTACTCAGTTATGTTCTTTTTTTTTTTTTTTTTAAACAGCATAACAAGACCCAGCCAAGTTCAGCAGATTATAATTACTATTCAAAAAATTACAAAGAAAAATTAACAAGTGATAAAAAACATCCGTATCTACCTCGAAATGCTTGTTAACTTGGTTTGATCTCATTTCCTTTTAAACTTCGCCTCTATTGTGGTCGCACAATTAAAGTAAATAATGTGTGAATGATAACTTACCCAAGCGAAAATGGAGCGACAAAGCGCAACAGCATTTTCAGTAGTTTTTGTAAGTATGCTTGTTAATCTCTCATTTTATCTCATCAGGTTCATGGTCCTAAATGATAGTCAATGATAACATGAAATCAAAGTGAAATAAAAAAACAAAAAAAAAAAAAAACTCCAGCCAAAAAACTTTCGCGAAACTTTCAGAATCATCTAAAATCGCTAAAATCTGATCAGAGATAATGATTGTCTCAGCAGATAACGAATGGGGAAGTTATTAAAGCCATGTATAGCATGATAATTTAAATTTGTAACTATTATAAAATGGTCATTCTGTGCTCTCAATAATGATATGCCTATATTTCACGTTAAACTTAAGCATTTCAGGATATCCTACACAGTATCCGGAATTGATTTGATACATTACTGAACCTCCAACTTAACAATGCTTGCTTGTATTTGGATTCCTTTAAGCAATGAGCAGCAGAAATAGCGAGGAACATTGTGCAAACCTATCATCTTGCAGAAACATTTTCCTTTGCCCTCTCAATCTCTCATTCACTTTTTCACATTATAGAACTCAATACACTCTTCTTTTCTTTCAATCTTTTATCTATACTATAGCTGACTTCCATAGGACAATATATAAGCAATCCTTTATGAAATCTCATCTATATAATGAATGGTATGAGATAATTAAGAGATTGAAAATGGCAGTTAGAAAAATTGAGAAAAGGCATAGAGAATATTCAATAAATGACCACCGTATGAAGTCAATAAATGACCATAATGACCGAAATCGTTTGTTTCTTATTATTTGCATATTTTCTCGATATGCTTTCGCTTATTTTACCCAACTTAAAAATATTTGAATTGCTGATTTTTTTTTGATTGTATTTCGATCATATATCAACAAGTTCTTCTTTGCAAATGATGGGTAATTTTCTGCTCTGTCCAGAAATGCTGATTAAAAAGTAAATAAGTAGTAATTAAGTGAGAAGTTATTGCACAAGTAATAGTTGAAGTTAGCATGTGATTGATAGTGATGGGCTAAAGTGGTAGAAGCTCATAAACTGGTTTTTTTTTTTTTTTTTTTTTTTTTTAAAAATTTTTTAAATGTTTTTTTTTAAATTTTTTATTTTTTTTAAAATATTTTTTTTTTGTTTTTAAATTTTTTAATTTTATAATTTTTTTTTTTTTTTTTTTTTTTAAAGAATAATTTTTAGGGAAAGATGACATCTTTGGAGAAAATCCATTGCTATATGAGGATGTTGGTAAATCATCATGTAATGTTCGGGCCTTAACTTATTGTGATTTGCATAGAATTTTACGGGATGACCTGGTTGATGTGCTTGACATTTACCCTGAATTTGCTGAAAATTTTTGTCGCAACTTAACTATCACATATAATCTAAGAGACGTTCGGTTCTTTTCTTCTTTTTTCCATATCTTTAATTTTTTCGAAGTTTTATAAATGTGAAAGAAAATCGAGCAGTGTCTCCAAATATTTTATTTTGTTTATTGTTGTAAAAAAAAAAAAGTTATTTAAGCGAACATTGTCAAGTTTTATTGTAACATTTGAATGATTTAGGAAGCTCAGTCGATGAGGAAACGACTTGATAGGCATAAATTTTTAAGAATGTCATCATTGACAGATAAAGAAAAAATACCCCCACTCCAAAGAGAAGGTTTATTTCTTCTTGCAATTTATTTTCAATTCCATTTTTACTTTTTATAACAAATTTGATTTATTTCTTTTTGATTTATTTATCTTTGTGTTAGTTAATTAGCTTTAAGCTCAATTTGCGAGCACCGATTTGAAATAAAAGAAAAAAACACCGAAGTCCTAGTCCTAGGAAATAAAAAGACTTGAGTTCAAAACATGATGGAAGTAGGAAAGGAAATTTTGGACAATTGCGAGTGATAGTTGAAAAATTCGATATTATAATCGCGATGCTAAATAATTCTGAATTTCAGTCTATTATATTCAAATTAATTTAAGCCATGTAAAAACCAATAATCAGGAACAAAAGGAATTTATTGGAATTTGTGAAACACAACAGTTTATGATTCATGAAATAGCGTCAATAGATCAGTGATTTTCTAAGAAATTTAGCAATTTTGAAAATTTGCATCGAAAACTTTATATATTTATTTAATTAACTCAGAATTACGATATTTTTCAGGTTCGATAGATAGAAAGGATGATATTGCTGCCGGAATCGAGCCAATAAGTTAGTTTCAGGCGCTTCTATCGTGAAAATCTAGCAACTGTGCTAATTTGAGGCATCTTATAGTTCAGACATTAACAGTGGTTCAGAATTCTTCTTCTTCTAAACAGAATTCTCTTTTCTTCAATTTATGCTTCTAGAAAATTCCCTTGTTCACTTTTTTTTTTAAAGGAATTTCATAAAACAATCATTGATGCTTAAAATTGCTTAACTGATTAAATCATGAAATATTTACAAGTATTATTGAAAATTGCGATAATGCATATGCTTGCAAATATTTCTTTTATTTTTTGAACATATCTAAACTAAGAATATATTCTTTATCACCGATAGGTTCGTTTATTGCTGCATTGTTGAAGATTGAAAGAGGGAAATATTTGACGTACGATCATATGATCATATAAGATATTTTCAATGACACTAAATAACTGGACAATCCTAATAACTTACGAATAAACTATTAATCTATTAATTACATTTTATATTCAACTCAACTTTATATCCTGGCATTTTCTCATCCATTTCATCTGCCACAGTTAAATGGATTCTATTTCTCTTTCACATTACTCTTTTTTTTGTGAGAATTACTATTTTTAAATTTTTGGTTTTCTATTATATTTGCTGAAACTTAGCAAATTTTGTGGTCACTTATGAGAATGATATGGCTGGAAAAATTTTTGATTTCATTTCTATTGAAATGTTTGTTTTGAAGTAAGTGAGTAACGTCTAGTAAAGCAAGTAACTAAGTAAGTAACAAAAGGAACGCCTCTGAAAATTTCCGGAAATCTATTACGAATTTTTGATTTTTCAGGGAATAATCGTTCCGAGAACGATTTTTTACGTTATCAAGTGCTGGAAAGGAGGCTTGACGATATTGAAAGGTGTGCATGTCATTGCTGTTTAATTTATTTTCTTTGAGTACTTCACTTTTCGCAATTCGTATTTAAATTTGATTTCAGATTTGAAATTTCTTTTAATCGAATAATTATTTCATATGAAGCATTTTCATCTTTGCAGCCATTTGGAGAAAATGGAAAATAAAATCAACAGCAGCCTTGAACAAATTTTGAGGGTTTTAATTCCGGAAAATACTTTAATTAATTCATCTTCCGGTCATTCGTCAAAGAGTACCTCTGCTCGAACTATTTACTCATCTCGCAATGCCTCAGGAATTCATCCATCCAGGGTGTCTATTTTGCATTCTTAATAAATTGGATGTATAACTTCTAAATATATAATTTTCTGATCTGATGCTAAAATTCTAAAGCTGTCACATAGAGTACTGTCGGAATTTTTGAAATCTTCAAATTTAACTTTTTTCTTCAAATGTCGAATGCGTAGGAATGTCGCAAAAATTTTTGTTAAGAAATATGAAATTAAAATAGAAGTTAATTTACGGAATATTTTTGTGGTAGTAATATAGTGATACACAAAGAAAACAATAATACAAAGGTTACGGTGCTATCAATCATACCTGTTAAGGTAAATAAGATTTATTATTAGCAAAATAATATAATTGAACAATATAGTAGACAAAAGGGTTTTAATTGATACAGGAAGAATGCAACGCGAGGTGAATTCCTCAAAGAGTTGAAGCCTTTTTTCTAACTTTTTTGAGGGTTTATATATGTAGATTATGTACAGGAAATTAACTAATCAGATTATTAGGAGTTACAAATAAGTAACATGTTTATAAGATTAGAGTGTTATCAATCATACTTATTAAAGTTAGAGTGTTATCGATTATATCTGTTAAGGTTAAAGTGTTATTAATCACACCTGTTAAGGTTAGAGTGTTATCAATCATACCTGTTAAAGTTAGACAAAGTTAGAGCATTATCATCGTTGAAAGATAACAAAAAATCACATGTTGATAAATGCTTAAGTAAAGGATTACACTGTCACAATGGGTGCTTTGTGTGTTACTGTAGACGTAGTAGCTTTATGATTCGTAATAATTAATGAAGCCTCAAACATTTACAATATGATCACATCTCACATACAGAAAATACAGTGATTGTTTGGAATAATTCTTATTGCATGAAAATAATTGTAAGAGCAATTTTCGTAATACAATTATTTCGGTTTTTTCGAAAGCAATGAATGATTATTTGATTCTTGATCATAATTTAGTTAATAAGTAAATCATTACATATTTCCAGAAATCGTTTACTTCTCTCAATTCACAACAATGTACAATGACTTTATTTTGCTATTTTTAATGAGAATATTCCATTAAAATAATTCTGCTATCATTTTAATTATTGATTCTTTAACCATTAACTATTATTTCTCATTAATTTTCGCAATTTGCAGTTTGGGAACAGGAATGAAGAATTAATACCATTGAGATTGCCAAGCGGTTACAGTGAAACGGATGATGTTAATAGTCCATTAATTGGTACTAATATCACATCTCCAGCGGTATTACCAACTAGTTCACGCTCACTTCAATCTCGTCGTTCGAGTCATCATCCCTCATTGATTTTTACTACATCGGGTCAGTCAACATCAGCCAGGTCTGAATTATCACCTGAAGAAGATACCGATACACTCTTATAGCAGTAATTGAAATGAGGTTTCATTCTTCATCTTCTCATCATTTTTTGAAAAAATTTTGTCCATTCAGCATCCTCATTTCTTCCTGCCCTTTCTGGATCATCTCATTGCATGTAGCAGCGAGTTTATGCTCAATTAGCATATCATGACACAAATATTTTTAAAATTTTTGAATTTTAATGTAGTCTAACTTCACTGTTTCGTTATTATTATTTATTTTAAAATTGAAGAGAAAATTTCGTAGTTTTAATTCAAAATTATTATCCTAAATTGGAAATGAAAATATTGGAATAATAATTAATTGATTAGAAAATGTTAGTATTTGTGTTATGGTACACAATGATAATTCTTTTTTCTTAGGGGGTTTATTTCGTACCGGTGTACTGTTATAGTTTTTTTTTCTTTTTTAATTTTTTTTTTTTTGTTTTATAAAATTTACTTTGTTTTGTTGAATTTATTGATTATTTTGAGTGCAAATGATAGTACCATATGATAATAGATTGCTTCACTGCGGTGCCGTTTTATTTTTTTTTTTTAAATTTAAAATATTCGAATTTGATTTGAATTATTGCTAAATTATTATTGTGAAGAAATTGTTTACTTGTTTGTTTGTTGGTAGTACTTCTGCACTAAAAAACAAAACAAAATACATAAGTATTAAGTTTTATTAACTATGTATTATAATTTTTAAATTCAGGAGTGGAATGGTTTATTGGAAGTAATGCAGTTTAGTCCTTTTGAATTTGGATATTAAATTTCGAACATTCCAGTTTTTTAGTGTTGAATTAGAACGCGAATTTTGTCATTAGAAGAAGCAACGCAAATAGATTACACTAATTGCTTTCCTAGCATTTCAAATTCAAAATGATCTCGTTATTCTCTCTCTGTATCTTTCTCTCTCCCTCTTAATCTTTCTAAACGATCCTAAGATTTTGTTTGATGTATATCTCACAAGTATACCAACCAAACAGATGCAGTTTCTATTCATTAAATTTGAAAAGAATAAAATTTTACAAAATTTTCTTTAACAAAGTTATCACTAATAAGCAGTTCAATGGATATGTTTGATAGATTTAAGTTTAAAAGGATTGCTGAAAAAAATATGAAATTGCTATTTTTTTGCTTTCAATCTCAGATAAAGCTGCTGTCCTGTTCATTAATGAATGATTTGCTAAAAAAAATTTGAAAACATTGCAAATTTCAACAATTTTTTTTCATTTTGCCGGAAATTCATTGAATTTTACCGGAAAATCTTTTCTTGTCATAATGCAAAAGTGTAAATGATTTGCTGTATTAGATACAGTGTTTATTACTTAAAGTACATATAATTTTCAATAATTTTTTTCATTTCTTAATTCTTTGATAATAGATCAGAGATAGGAAGAAATAATTTTATTCTTTATGGAAACATTTTTAGCAATTTATGCAAGAAGTTTTGAAGTTTTGCTGAACAAGTAAGAGCTGTTGTGTAATCAGTCATCTTCAGCAGCATAATACAAATCGGTACGAATGGACAATGGTGTCATCCCTGCCGATATGTCAATAATAAGCCAAATGATTTAAAGTTCTATCAAAATATATTATTCAAATAAAATGAAGTTTTTAATTCACTTCTACAACTAATCAGTTTTATACAAATATGTAAAAAAAAATCAGAATTGCTATAAATAATACATGCAAGTCTCAATCATTGAAATGATAATGTGGATTATAAATTTGCATTTGCCGATTGTAAGCTTTACAGTTCTCCTAATTAAAACTTCAATTAATTGTACTTAAAAGCATTCAGTTTAAGATTTAAAAAAAGATGGGACAAAAGAACTTTCTGGAAACCATGAAAATTGCAAAATTGATAAACTGTTTTAAATTCATCTCAGTTTGAAAAAATAACCGAAACATACAAAATCAAAGGATCATATAAAAAAAAAGAAAAGAAAACGTTAACAATATATGAATGGGCAAATTAAGAATTTTGCAAATAAAAAAAATGAAAAGCAACAAAATTGAAGTCACTGTGGAAAGTAAATTTAATGAGAAATAAAGATTGATTGGATTTACAGACAGAACTTTCGAAAGTTTTTTTTATTTTTTATAGATTTTTAGAAGGGAATTGTTCACTAATTTATCATTTCTAATTTTATTGTGAATGGAATAGTAATGTTCTATAAATTTTATCTCATTGAAATTCCAGAACCATTTAAACTTCTTTGAATTTATATATCTGAGCGTTTCCGAAGCTATGTTGGAATTTTAATTTGAAATAATCATGCTTCATTTCACCGATAGTAGAAAATCCGGTTATACCGCTCATCAGGTTATTTTCAATGGTTTATGCCACAAATGATGATTACTGTTGTATTTGTGAAAAGTCCACAATCCAATCTGTTCTTGTTGATTTTTTTACGCTGAACTGTTCGCTGCATTAAAGCTTGTCATTTTTATTCCACTTAACGGTGAAATTAATATAGCAATAAAACAAAAACAAAACAAGCATTTATAAGGAAAAGGAAAACAGAAATACAAAATTTTTTTACAACTTACTGCTTAAAAATGAAATACCCCAGCAATACTTGGAATATATTCCTGCAGAAGACTAAACAGACAACCGATATTTGGTTTTGTTTTTCCTTTTAAAATACTTCAAAAATTATCTCAATTACAATAGAATGGATAAAATTAAGCACAATACATTTAGAAAAAGAAATACCATAATTCTTTACCATGATAGAACAATAAATTCTTTTTAAAAGTTTGTATTTGATTATTATAAACGTATCTCTCTAACTCGAAATTCAACCATTGAAGATTTATTAAATCGACAAGAATAGTAATTAATTATGTTCAAAACGAGGTAACCATAACAGCGCAAACGAAATAGTGACAAGAATAGACTAAATAAAATTAATGTTGCACAGTAAGATTGTTTGCCGTTCATCAGCAATTTATGAAACTTCTGCAAGCTATAAAAATAAAATGAAGGTAACAAAGACTCGTAAAAGATTACTATGAAAATAAATTTAAATGAGAAAATACAAAAGGGACAGTGTAACATACATTAATCATAAAAAGTTTCTAAAGCGAATTCATAATATCCGATAAAAAATAATGATGTAAAAGTAATTACTGTGTTTCTCGGTTTCTCAAATATACTTAACCGAAATTTATTGATGAAAAAAAAAATTCAAATCTTTTCTAAATCAGCTATTTTTGATAAGGAAAATTTTAAACGTTGTAAGAACTTCAACTAATTTCATTTTCATCATCGCCATCTTCTTCATCATTATTTCCCTCAGCGACATCCTTCTTGTCATTATTATTATCCTGCTTTATATTTTTGTCGTCACTATTACTTTTATTATTATTGCTCTCAGCTTCCAATCGCGCTTCTTCCTCCGCTTCAAATTTTTCCAAAGCAGCTCGTTCTTCCTCATCCAAAAACTTTGGCTCAATGATGTGAGCAGCGAGATCTTTCATCAAGCCAAAAGCAAGGAAGCGCCTCTTGAAAATCTTCATGAGAGGTTCATCAGGCAAAACATAGCGTTTATCCTTAAAAACTAATATGAATAATATTTTTTGTTTGGAGCAGAAAGAAAATCTTTTATTAATTACAGTCCAAATAGAAATGAAAATTCGCCGTTACTCAGCACTTCAGCAATTTTTTAAACAAAAACAACATACTTTTGGATCAAACAAATTATTGCTCCGAAAATATGCCCACATTGCTTTAATTACATCACAACGTCGCATGTATCGCTTACCGCAGACTGAAGCAAGGTCATCTGTCAGTGCGCAGTAAACATTATACGGACCCTGAAAATAATATTAGTAATTAGAATAATATTAGTAATCTAAAAAAAATTTCAGAATTATAAGAAATCTGAAAAATATGGGAAAAATTTTCATGACATGAGAAAAATATGAACGCGAAGATAACAAGGAATATTTGGAAACAAATGAAATATGTAAAGATGTTTTGTATGAAATAACAGGAAAAATGAAAATCATTAACTCCACAACTTCATTTTAGGCATTCTCTCACACATATAACGTCTGATCATTCAGTTTAAGTTATAGATTTACAAGTTTAGTCATTCTGTGTTAATATATATAGAGATGAGACAAATACTGTTCTTTGCGAAGATATTAACGGTTAAAAAATCACGCTAATCAATCCTCGTCTTAAAATATTGCTGGCTTTATCGTATAAGAATACCTCATACTACAGTTTGGATCATTTAGAATCCAATAAAAAAGCGGACAGATATTCTGACAAAGGATTTACGATCATAAATAGCACGAAAATTAAATTTCAAACCTTCTTTTTGCGAGGTTTTGACCCACTTTCAGCATTTCCCTTACTCCTTTTTTTGGTAGTTTGTCTTGCTGTTACTGCCGCTCTTCGCCTTTTTTGTCCAACCTCTAGTAATTCTGCATCTGATTCTGAAGATTTCCGTTTCCTCGTTTCCTAAAGATTTTCATTTGAAACACATAAATCTAAAGTTTGATCGGTATAGCAACAGATAAACACATAAATTATCAAGAAATATATTTAAACACTGTTATAAAATGAAAAATTTTTCCACTCAGAAACTGTTACGAACAAAATTGAATAATTAAAAAATGAAAACAAATGAACAAACTTTAATTTTTTTTCTTGGTGCACGATCTGTAAAAACAATTCCATCATCTGATTCTGAATCCGATTTATTGTTTGCCTCTGGTTTCATCTTCGCGGCAGCATTTGTTTCAATTATCTTCAACAATTATCAATGAAATAAAAAACAATTAGTGTACAGTGAAAGAATTCAAGATATCACGTCTAAGCATACAACTTCATTGCGATAACATTGCAAAGCCATACATCCATAGTGATTTTATCGATAGCTGCTTTATAGTCCGTGAAATCCACATCAAAAGTTTCTCTCAATTTTTCTCGAATTATTCGACTTGTCAGTTTATCCATTCCTGCAAAATTCAAAGACGTCTGAACTTAAAAAAAAGAAGTAATTCACTTTATTTCATGTCCATAAGAATCATTCAACAACTGATTCTGAATTTAATCTAATCTTTTTCTATTTAAAAAACTTAAAATTATAAATGAAAATTAATGTAACATACCGAACTGTAGTATTTGCTTGGCAACTTCATCCCGTATAAGTCTTTCTTCCACCGGTAATCCTGTACTCCCTTTAACATCCACCATTCTTACAAATGCTAGTAAATGCCTAAAAATAAAATTTTAATTAACTTTTAGAAGCAAACATATCTGATTGCTAAACATTCGCTAGCATATTTAAATCATAAAAGTTTCCAAAAATACGTCAATAAAGATCAAGTTAACTAAATCATGGGAATATCAAAAAGTGTTTAACAGTATAATATCACTCTAATCTTCAAATTGATGATAATTTCATCTTCTAATGTTATTTGATATCTGCATATTAATATTAAGCATTTAGCTCTAAATTCACTATAACTGAAAGAACCGATATAATTTAATAGTACGTGTATCTTCCTCATTACTTCATAAATTTTACAAGGAACTACTTATAAATTTCGGAAGTTTCTCAGATCTTTTTTCAATTTATAATTTCCGTTACTTCATAAAAAAAAAAAACTTCGAATTTTTATATATGATTTTATCAAAATTCAGTATAAATCTTTGATCACAGTTCAAAGCATAATGCTCAAAATATTTCTCAACTTATTTTAATGCAAGCATTCCTGAACATAACAATCTATAAGTGATTTCACGTGATTTTACGAGTGATTTTACGCGATGATAGTATAGTTGAACGTGATTTGTAGATGAATACATCACGTGAAATAAGCAGCAGATCTCTACATGTCTATACATATCTCTCACAGATCACGTTAGTTATCATTAATACTAGTAACCTTTAATCATTGATAACCATTGATATCACTGATAACCCTTCCGTCTTCTCCTCACTTTATCTATCCAGAAAATGGCAAAATCAAAGAACCGGCAACCATTCTGGAATTCTTTTCAGCTTTGATTTATGGCCGTTCAGTATTTAATGGACGGACGAATTTTTTAATATAAAATTGAGTTTATTGTTATTGAATGGAATAATTGAAGAAGTTAGTTGTTATTTTCTTAGCTTAAAAGAGAAACTCTGAACGATTGCAAATTTTCAGACATTTTTGTTACTTTAACATACAAATTTGATGCTAAATAAGATTTTTCTATGATTAAAATAGCAAATAAATCGAAAAGTTTCATAAATTTTATAGAAAGTTTTATTGTTATTTTACAGGTTAGGAAATAATGGAATTAGATATTGCTAAGTATTTTCAACAGTTATTAAATGGTAAAGGAAATTCAAAATCGACAAGTCAAGCAGCTATTGAAACATTAATGCGTTGCATCGAAGTCTCTAAAGGTTTTCAATTTTCTCATTCATTTTATTTTAATTTTAATTCATTCTCCGTTTTCTTTCTTGAATCACAAATTTTGATATAAATTTTAGCAAAAACAGTAAACGAACTGACAGATGAGCTGAAAAATGCAGTGGTGGCTATGTCAACGACTGACTATAGTATAGCATCTATTCGAAGTGCTAGCGAATTATTTTTAAGGTCTGATTTAGTCATTTAAATCAGTTCTCTTTACTGAACTTTTTCTTGATTGCCTAACGATGATTGCATTGATGAATAAAATATGCAGTATGTGATGGAGAATGCATTTAAAAGTGTTATTATTTTTAAATGGAATAAGTGAAGTGTGAAATTATACATTATTGCTAAAAGTAATATAGTCATCTTTCAGGTTTATATCACTTGCTACACCTGAAGAAAATGTCCAGGAATTTAGTATTTTAATGCATAAATATAAGGAACGTGCAAATATTTTTATTGAACGAGTTGAATTGAGCAAAACACTGATAGCACGTTGTGCAAAACCCTTTATTCGAAGCAGTATGGTAGCTTTCTTATCAACTTGCATTATTATTTATCTGCCATGTTTTCGCTTAAATATGTTTTTATTTTCAGTTTAGTGCCATCTTAAAAAAAATAGATTCTCTATGAACTTCAATCGGTTAGATTAAAGAGAAAAAAAATGTTTGCAATCCTATTAATTGCGGCGTAAACTTTGAATAGAGTGAAGATTTAGAAATTGTTGGAGCAACTAATCTATCCAAGATTCCTTAAGGTGGAAATAATTATTATCCCATATAGCCATTTAGTTTTTCTCTTTTTAAGTTTCATTTTTTGTAAAAGAAAATAATTGAAACTTTGAAATTTTTAGCGTATTCTTACCCATTCATTCAGTAAGGTCGTACTTGAAGTATTATTACATGTTGGGAAAGACGGTGTTGATGCGCATGTTTTTGTTACGGAATCTTGTCCAGATAAATCAGGTAGATTTGTTTTTTAACGAGTAGTTCTTTTCAGAATTTACAGTTTATACATCATGGGCATTGCACAAGGTTTTTCTTTAACATTATAATTCTTAAATTGTGAGGTCCAAAGTTCTGCTAAACTATCAGGTAATTTTCAGGTAATATTATGATTAAAGCCTTAGAAGATGCTGGAATTCAGTGCACATTAATATTGGACGCTGCAGTGGGGTATGTTTTCATAATGTTTGAGTTAACACACTTAGCGAGAATATTTAGATATTCTCTTTTATCGGATGTAACCGTATGTTTCAGAAAGAAATTTTAAGGGTCTCAATGCATTTTAATTTTTCGCGCTCGCGCTAATATAATAATATATACGATAAATTCATCGTTCGCGGTTCTAGATTGAGCTTTATTACTTGCACATCATTGCGGTTACAGTTCAGTGATATATTTTCTTGGTTCTTCAGAAAATCTTCACGAAAACTGAGAAAATTGGTGCATATTCAATTCATAAACAAACCTAAATTTTTTTTTCCAAAATTAATTTTTATTTCATTTAGAATTGCAGAATGTTGTAGGTATATAATGGAAACAATTGATTTGGTAATAGTTGGTGCAGAAGGTGTTATGGAAACCGGTGGTATAATAAACAAAATTGGTACACATCCGTTGGCTGTATGTGCAAAGGCAATGCATAAACCATTTTTTGTTATGGCCGAAAGTATCAAATTTGTTAAGGAATATCCGTTAAGCCAGAATGATATACCAATTGAATTCAAGGTTTGACTTGTTTCTGTTTTAGGAAATTTCACTGAGAGAAAATTTTCTCTTTTTTCATTGATTATGTTATTATAACGTTGATATTATGCTTTCTTCTCTGAAAGAACTATCAGCTTTCAAATACTAATCTTTGCTTGGTTTTTTCGAACTTTTGTTCTGGCGAAAAATCGGAATAATATTATTGATTCTTCATCACTTTTGTGAAACTAAATCAAAACTCATGTAATTGTAATTTTTAGTACTCGGCATCAACTCTGAAAAAACATGAGCTTGATGGCGATTTTTCAAATGAACATCCGCTTGTCGATTATACTCCACCACAATATATCAATTTACTTTTCACCGATCTTGGTATTTTAACACCTGCAGCTGTTGGTGATGAACTTATAAAACTGTATATATGATTTTTTGTTTCTCAAAGTTTATCTTTTATACGTGTTAGTTTTGTTGTTGTTATTATTGTCAACTGTGAGCACTTTTTTTTCATTGTTACGAGAGCATTCTTAACCCACTTTACCAGTAGTATAATTTTGTGAATTGGAAGTTTTTACTAGTTGTGCATTTCATGATTCCGAAGCATTTCATTCTCAGTAGTTAATTTAACATACCAAGTTTAGTGCTGACGTATTTCATATTGGTGGTAAGGAATTTTGAGATAATCACTAACGTTTTGTCAGTAGATATCATTGCTTGAATCAGTCGGCTTGGATAAAATGTTATGATTGTATTACGGATTTCTTCACTGAAATACGTCAGTATTTCTTCACTGAAATTTGGGAGTAATTGATTGCAAAATTGCAAGAGTGCAAAAATAACTGGTAATAAGAATTGAGCATAAGCAGAATGATACTTTAACATAAGCAGAATGATGCTAAAGTTTTGTTCAAATATCAAATATTAAAAGCGAACATTATTAATTTTGATAATCAAATTTGATATCAGTCGGAATTCGTTTCTAATAACAATTAAATGCTATGCTTTCTACTCAGTAAACGAGTTGTTGCTTAGAAACATTCATAACATTATTGTTTTGCTCTCGAGTGTGGTATATATATATATATATATATTCATATGTATAGTGTCTTGCTTTTTTTAAGCATGCTTCTTGTGATTTATAAGAACTTATATTGTTTCTGTTAATCAAAACTTACATTTTTGATTAATAAATGTTGTTATCAGTTAAGGCATATAAAAAGGATGATTTATTGATGATAATTACACTTAATGATTTAATTAAAACCTGAAAAGAAAATGATTATTTGATTGTTTGTTAGTGAAGACAGTTTGTTTTTAATATTTCATAACATTAGAGAAAAGATTAGCATAGTTCAAACAATGAGAGACTGAATTGTGTTATTAAAATATTGCGTTATTTCTGACAAGCAAACTTTTAATTTTCTATATTAATAATTTTAATTCCTGAATTAAAAAATAAAGTAGGAGTTATTTGTTCTTAATGAATACAAGATATACTAAATGATGGAAGTGACATCTTAGATGGCTGCGACATCTTTGGCATTGAGTAATGAGATTTTTAAATAGGAAAATGATTAGTTGAATTATCAGTCAATAATGGCATGTTTAAAATGGTTAATTTAATTAGATCTATTTTGCTAAATGTATGGTTTATTCAAAATGATTAAAATATCTGTTTGATCTTCCCGGTTCAGGTTCTGAATCACTGCAACATTCTTCTTTTTCATGTTACAAATAATTAATTTGTGATATCATGATCATGATGACAAATTAATGACTGTTGTTAGCGATATAAGTTACCCATTAGTTTCTTCAAACATATAAAAGCATGATAGAATCCACTATGAATGAATCCGGATAAAATACGGAATAGCAGTTGAAAGTTTACTAAAAAATTAAATAACAAAAAAATCTGGATTAGTTCGGAAGATTTTGCAGGAATATTTAAATTTGATCAATACTATCTCTTGATTATGCCTGCTCATTCTGAGATGTATTTTCAAAAAAGCATCACTCTAAATAATATCTGTGACACATGGAACTTTATAGTAAATTGCAATTGCAGTTGTCATCCATCCTTCATGACCATGGAATTATCTCTCAACACTGTAACATTCTTTATAACAAGCAATTACTGTTGCATTTTTGATTTTTTGTTCAATTCAATAATAAGCTTGGATAATTGTCCGAATATATAGATCCTAGTAGAAGCAAAATGATTACTGAACAGAATTAGGCAATGCTAATATCCACAGCATGCATCTTATCTCGGGAATATTTCAAATACCGCGATGTTGAGATCTCTGTAGAATTTTTACCATATAAATGCACCAAGATAGGATACATTTCACTTGTTGTTAATCATTTATCAATGATGAGCTATGAATGATTTTATTAAGCTTCATATATTGGAACTCCTGTGCCTCAAATCCAGATAGAATTAATCCTTTTTTGATCTTTATAGATTTGCCATGTAAACATTGCAAAATCCTAACATATACTCAAAGCAATGTGTTAGATAGTAATTGTAACAGAATGCGAGTATCTGAAATGTTAAGCAACAGGTATTACAATACCCATAAATGAACATACTTCTCCTACAGTACTGATTGGTATTTTGTGCCCATTCATTTCATTACCTATACATTCTCTATTATCTTGATGATAAAAAATGAAAAAAAATTTGCAAAAGCAATTTGTACTACAAATTGCTAATGTATCAAATTGTAGTGGAATTTAACTTTCGAAATTTTCACCAAAACTTACTAAATAAACATTGTTAATAACGACAAAAAACTTGCCCAAACTGATGGTTATTTATAAATGAGCTTAAGGCATATTCGACAAATGTGACACTATCTTGTGACACATAATTCATACATGATCTCAAAATACTGAGAAAGGAAAGTATTATCGCTTACGAAAACTTTCAATCTATCTGAATTAAAATCTCAGTAATCAATTAGCTTTATCTCTATGCATTATCTAAATTTAAAAAAAAAGAACAAAACGAAAAAACAGTTTGTCTTGGTATAGGTAAAAGTAAGAGTGGGACACTTAAATTATCACTTTTTTCAATGAAATTTCACTTTAAACACTTTCAATATCATCATAATTTGCTTATTCTATTAATATTTCATTTTGTGTGTTATGAGATTTTTTTCTATTTGACTCTTAGACAGAATACAACTGAAATGCTTTTTCTATCCATTTCTGGATTATTAAAAATGATGGAATAAAATGAGATAAATTATTTGTTGCTCAGTTACTTGCAAAATTTGATTTATGAAATATAGTGAAAAAAATAAATAGCCTATGTGACAGGATAAAATATATCCATGTGACAAAATTTTGATCGTTTAACAGTTTAATTCAATCATTAAGAAAGCAAGTGATAAATACAATGAAGTGAATTTATTTTGACAATGATTTACTATTTTTTTTTGATAAAAAAATCTTAGATAAATAGATAAGATAGGAAGGATTTCAAAAAAAAATCGAACTAGTCGTGGTAGTTGAAAGAAGTTATCAAATAAGTTTGTTAAAACGAAATCCCATTTTTTTAAAATATTTAATTGAAGCTATTTTCGAACGGGAAATTACTTGGCATTTGACTTAAATTTTGCCTACACCAAGCATTTTTGTAGTTTAACTTGTTCGAAATTTATTTCGACAAACCTTTGAATATTTTCAATTCATAATATTCAGGAAGTTTCGAAATTTCTGACTTGTTCATTCTGCTTTCTTAAATAATTTAAATTTTTTCGTTGGAAAAATAGTTTCAATTATAATGAAATATTTTATAGTCAAAGAAGAAATCTTATTGTTGTTGTACGCACAAATAATTTTAGCTGAATAAAAAATCCTTCAAATTTCAAACCATACGCTTATTTGTTGAAACTTTTTCAGTTAATGACATCAAAAAAAAAAAAATGTCGCATCATCTACTTCCTGCAATTTAACAACTTCATCAGGAAATATCATTACCCCGCTTCTGGTATATCAATTCAATTTCATTTTATTACAAATATTATAGTCATTAACGCTTTTTCAATTGAACATTCTCTCAGGTTCAGTAATACACGAAAGTTTTGAATTAACTCCAAATCTTTTCTTGCTCTTCGCGGATAATTTGAATATCGGAATGAAATGTGAATTAATTGCAGATTTTTATATAACTGACAAAATTAGCTTCACGGAATTTGACAGTTAATTCAAACTTAAACAAAATGAACTAATAAAATCAATTAAGTGATGCAAAAAAATAATTCACTTCTGAATTTGATCTGAAAAATGACATTATCATGAAATGTAATGGCAAGGCGGAATTCTTTTTAATGACACTTCGCTGATTGTTTTTTTTTTTTTTTTTTTTTTTTAATTAATTTTCCAATTTTTTTTGTTTAGTGTTTGC
>JARVGP010000945.1:1872-26438 GCA_029876185.1 Mansonella ozzardi | reverse complement strand
TTTTTTTTTTTTTTTTTTTTTTTTAAAAAAAAAAAAAAAAAAAAAAAAAAAAACTAAGTGGATGATTTGCTCCTGTTGTCTTATTTTCAATTATTGCAATGATCGCTTTTACGAGGAATACTAAAGGAAAAATCTGAATGAGTTTTACTGTACTTTTTTTTTGCAGTTCCGGTTAGATAACCTGCCAGCTTGTGTCACATCATATCTTTCCATTCTTCTTTAGCAGTATCTTTATTTGGGGAAACATGTTTTCTCATAAATTTGAAATGCAAAGTGCTGCTGGAAGTGCAAAGATTTCGTTGAAAAGTGAACTCCATAAACTTTGGGGCTCTTATTTTGAAGCATGATGTCATCTGGATCACTTCGATTCTTAGGTATCTTGTGGTATATTTTTGAAAAATCTGGATATATAAAAGAGCTATGTATGCAATATTTTAGAGTAATTTGCATAATTTATTGGAATCTTTCTAAAGTGACTTTAACTAAATGCATTGCTAATACTAATATGCTATTACTTGATAAGTAGCCATTTATCCATACAGCTGCAATGCCTCTAAATCTTTTTCATTTAGAACTGAGATTGATCAAATTTGTTCAAGCGAAAAATGATTATTGATAATTATTGTCTTTTTTAAATCAAGAAATTCTGAAATTAGCAATACAAACTTGATAACACTAACTGTATTATTAGAATTCTTTTTCGGCAAATAATTTTTGTGTATAATTTTGTTGCAGGTTTAAAATACTTAACTGCTCAAATGGTTCATTGCCAGAGTTTTTTTCTGCACCAAAAAGAAAAACATTAATGTTTAAAAGCGCATAAAATTGGTTAAAACTTCTTTCTTCCTTTTTCATTTCTCTTCCTTTTACTTATAGTTTCATTGCAGTTTTTTCGAACCATTTTTGAATTCAAATATTTCTAAGATTTTTTTCTATCTTTCTCTCATTACCGTTCACAAACATCATCTTATCACTAAATGTTTTGTATTGATTTCCTTCGAACTTTGTGTGATGAATATTTGTCCGTTTCTATGAAAATTACTTGCACTTCTTAAATTTCGAACTTTATCTTTATTTCCAGGACAGCATGCATATAAATAAATACCTATCAGATTTATTCTGTCCCATTTATTTGCTTAGCTTTTTATCAATATTTCTATCTCTTTCTCTTTACTGCACTTAGTTATTGAAAGGGATTCATAATAAGCAGGTAGCGAAAATATTTTCCGTTTCCATTTAACTTCTAGCCGATAGTTTTTTTCTTAATTCTCTTCTCTTCCTTTCCATATTCTCTTTCTTTCCCTTTCCTTTCTAGAATGTTTTTTCATACTTTCACAAGAGTAATTTAATGGAATTTTTGAGAAAAGTTTGATAAAAAAAGTACTTTGACAATACATTCTTTCATTATTTCGCTCATTAAAGGGAAGTTACTGTCTAAATTATTGATGTAATTCAGTTGTTTTAAAAGCTTACAGTGCTTTAAAAGCAGTGATATTTAGCAAATTGCCTTACAACTATATTCATATCATACTTTTCTGCAATTTTTTCTGATTGTAAAATTCATAACGAATAACCTTATTGCAGGAGCACGCAGACAGTTTAAAGCCACATATTGTTGTCATGCAGGATCTTATTTCTGATCGCATTGGTTCGTTCTTTCCACTTTGTAAAAATTTTATTTCCAACCAAAAAATTTTTTAATCATCCAAAACACCACGAGTTTCTGTTTTTTACGCATAATTTACATGAAAATTTATATGCTATGTCTTATCATTCATTAGATTTTTTCGAAGTATACAGCTTCCGAAAAATCTAAGCAGCAAAATTAAGAGGTGATGTTACAGATAAAGTATGATTGTTCTTGAATCACTGAATAGACTGAAATGTTTAGGTCTACCAGGTCCAGTTTTATTATTCATTTGATATCTTTTATCGATGTCAAGGTTAAAAATAAAATTGTGATCGTTCAGCATAGTCTTTTTGTTTGAAATGAAATAACAAAGATGAGGATATCGTGGTTTTTGTCATGGTATAGCTAGAGCTTTCATATGAAATGAAATAGGTGAATCGGAATGAATCATTTAACGGCATAATTATTTTCTTAATCAGAAAAATGAATTCATAAGAAAAAGGATTTCTTTTCTTAAATCTTTTTCAAAAAAGTACAGATTAATTGATTTCCAAATTTCTATCTTCCAGAGAGTACGCTGAAAACATGCTAGTATTTAATTATTGGGACTATTAAGATTGTTTGGTCATTTGTTTGTCACGGATTGATTGTTTAATTGGACATTCCTGAACGATATTTATAGCCTTTTAGGCTTTAAAATTTTTATGTATTGTGGAATCTTGTGCAGTTACACAAAAACATTTTCAGTAAATAATTAAAATTTGTATTAAAATCTAAGTTTAAACTATTAAGTCAAAATTAGAGGAAATGTAAATGTGAATTCTGTCAAATTAGATGTAATACTTATTGTGGTTTGGGATTTGCAGCCTACGTTCATTAGTCTTAAACTAATAACATAAACTGCTTGGAAATATACCACCTAAGTGAATATTTCAACTATTTTATGAAATACTTGTGAAGTTGTGAATAATTATTAAGTTCGAGATAATTATTTCTGAAAAAATTTTTAAGAGTTGTGGATCTTGATGTACATCAACCAGATTTTCTGCAACAATTTATATTGAAGTAATCATATGAGAAGTATACATTACGGCAATATCACTATATAAATGATATGAATTCAAGTAATAATGCTTATTACTCGAATCTGTTCTTGATTGTTCTTGATTCTGCTATATCTTTTCACCATTTAGTTCCATTGAACATTTTCTAAGAGGCGGATATATATATATATATACGATATATTTTCAGACCACAGTGCAGCAGGATTAGTTTCGCAGGACCACAAGCAAAAGCATAGCATTAGGCTTGAAGGTGATGTAACGACAGATTTCAATCAACCTGGTATTTTTTTCATGACAGTGAACTGGAAATTAAAAGAAGAATTAATATTGAAACCTCGAGAATTCTCGAATCAATAGATGAAAACATATAGAAGATTTAGAGAGATTCTGCAGCAAATAAATTCTACGAAAATATTGAAACTGAAAAATCATTCTGTAAATTTGTTTGCTTTCAAAGTAATAATTGTCACATATTAACAGTAACCAAACATTATGAAAATGATTGAGTAGGCCGAGAAATTAGGCGTATATTATCGTTTTCATTTTAAAAACATAATGATCATTCACGATATACTATCATATAATATAAAAAATAACATTAGACATAAATTGCAAATTTCAAATTAACTTCAATTGAATTGAAGTTTAATTTCAGCTAATTTACGGTATGATTCTACAGATGGCAAAACAATGTACAATTTTTACGAAATGCGACAGCGTAATAACCACATTGCAAGTGATGTACGATGTAATCCCGATGGAATCACCGCAGATATTAACAACAAAGTGCTGTGTGATTGAAATTCGCCTTCAAGTTACTTTGAGCTCAGTAGTTCTGTTGTGGGTAGTTGACAGCATCACCAGAGATTTGAATTTTTCATTATCCTAGTATCTTATTAAGTAACTGTCAATTTAATTGAAAGATGAGAGACTAATATAATCTATAAAACAGATGGTACTATTTTGTAGACATCAACAGATCAAATTTAATTGAACTTACTATCAGTAATAGTATCACGATTTCGTATTATGTATTAGTTTTTTGTACAAAAATTATTAAGTCTGAAAAACTTTCGATCAAATTAACTTTGTCTTAGAATTTCTAGTCATTAGAATCAAGAATCCACGAAGCAGGATATATCCTTAAACAGACTATGGAATTGCGTGATGCACACCTTATCAGTGATCGTAGAGGATATTTGCAGGTATTTTTCCACAGTTCAACAATTCATTTTTCGAGACATTGTGTAAAGATGCTTTACGCCAGTATGTTATTGTTAGATTTTGAGTAAAATAAAGTGATGTGAAATGAGCTGAACTGTAAAAACAGAACTAGGAAACCAATAAAAATGTTAAAGTGGTCTATAATGATTTAACAAATATACAGCTTATTAATAAGAAGAAAGGAAATTAAAAGAAATTCATAGAGGACGAGAAGTTTCATTTTCTGACACAAGCATCTTCTCATTTCGTTTAAAAATATTTCAAAGTAAAAGATGAGCAATTATTTTGAAAAAAGATGTTTATTGTCGAAATCCACTAAAATCACTGTTGAGAACAAAAGTCTAATCAAATACAACTTAATAATAAGTGAAAAATAACCGTTAAATTCATAGTTCATCCAATAATTGATTATGACATAAATGGCTTAGTAATCTAATTCCGTTGGGAATGGTTTTTTTTTTTCTCATTTGCGTTCTCAACTTTCTGAATTAGAAATGTGGAAAAATTAAATGAGATTGTATCATTAACAAAGAAATGCTTGAGAAGTGTTCCTGTTCTAATTTTCACTAATTTAAGTCTGAGACTGAAAAATGAGCTGTTAGACTCTGGATTAGACATTTATTGATCGTTTAAAAGATATCATGCAATACCAATAGCAACTTTCCTCATTATTTGTCTTCTCTTTTACCTGTTATTTTCAATTAATTTGTTATCAAATTAATTCTATTCCACCACGCAACAAAACTTAATAAATTTCGATATGAAATATAAAGATTTTTTATATGAAGATTAGGTGTTTTATTGCAACAATATTAATTAAATTTACAATTTAAATACTTTTCTAAAATTTGAATGTAAACGAGGAAGGATAAATAATAGAAAAAAGAGAACAATGCAACAATTATGTCTTTATATGGTTGCTTTTATCGCGAAATTTAAATCTTTGGGCATTGATTATCTTAAATTTATTGAAAAATTCAAAATTAATAACGCTATAGAATTTATTTTAGTCTTTTTTATCGTGTATGATTGGAACGGAAATGGTTGACTGGTTGAGTAACCTTGCTACCGAAATGCTGGATCTTTCCAAGAATATATCGTTAACACGTTTTCAAGTGGTTGGTATGTGGCAAGCACTGTTGGAAAACGGTGTCATCGCACATGGTAAGCTAATTTGGTTTCATTTTTGTTTTTTTGTACTTGGCTGCGTTGATCCAACTTGACACTTTAAGCTATATTACAAGAATGGCAGAGTAGCTCGTTATACAAAAATGAAATTCATTCTGGCAGACCGTGGAGGATTGCATCCATCAAGCTCTCATTTAGCCCTTTTTTAGAACAATATTCAAATCATCGAAATCTTGAATTAGCAAGTTTCAATCCAAAGTTGATTGCTCCTCTATGAATGAAGAAAGTTCAAGCATA
The DNA here is from genome assembly GCA_029876185.1 of Mansonella ozzardi. Classification (NCBI taxonomy): domain Eukaryota; kingdom Metazoa; phylum Nematoda; class Chromadorea; order Rhabditida; family Onchocercidae; genus Mansonella; species Mansonella ozzardi. The sequence continues at coordinate 21,095 of JARVGP010000945.1, read as the reverse complement.
CATTTGGAGATTTGTCATTTTACATCAAGAAAAACGCAAAACAAAGCAAAAGATGATAATGCAAAGCTAATACTAGATCAAATAAAGTTATTCAAATCAGAAAGAGTGCATTCATACAAAAAACAAATAAATAAATAGCAAAAAACGACTGAGCAGTAATTTCAAGAGTAAAATTATCGTGATTTAAAAAGAAATATTGGTCAAGGTATTTGTTTTACAAATTTGAAAGAGTGCATTTATTACTTTTCAGTAAGTAACGAACTGCAATTTGCCGACAAATATGTGTTTTATCATTGGACTATTGGTACCACAAGTAACATTCATATGAGGTACTTAAAGTTTATGGTGACATTGATTTAATTGCAAAATAATGATCCGTACTACATATTTCTTAAGGCGGTTTTATTTTTCAACCGAATAAATTCAACATTCCGTGATTAAATACAAATTAGAAAACGCTAAGATGTAAATGTATATGGTAAAAGAGATTTATATCTTGTAAATATTTACGTCCAAGACTTTAATAATTTACTGTCGTTGTGAATCACATTTCAAAGCTAATTTTTTCTTTGCTTCACTATAATTTTAATTTGAATTTGCTTTTCATTAGTCAGTTCTTTTGTCCAGCGATCTAATTATTTAATGGATTATTCAAAAAATTATGTGATTTTTTTATATTTTTCGCAATTATAAAAATTGTTATGAAATATAAATATTTTCTTCATTATTTATAATCTAAAAATAAATGGAGGTTATATAACCAAAGCTTCCAGGTTAAGAACCGATGTGATGTTTGATAGTGAGCAAGAAATGGTGCCGCACGTTAGTGATATTGCTGCAGCTATATCCTTCCTCAGTACCATTGGACCTGATTCACTATTTCGAATGATTCTCTGCAAACCGTTTGTTTGATCTTTTAAGCTAAATTGTTTTTGTATTGAAAGATAAGAAAAAGAATGGAACAAACGAAACAAAATGAAGGCATATTCTGAAATGATAAGTGGTAATGATGAAAGACATCATTTTTGGAAACATTTCATTGAGGTTTATTTAATTGTAGTGCTTTTTAAGGTCATCGGAACGAACGTTGCAAGAACTGGATCACGTCTACAAAGAATTGTTACACGTGAAAGCATTAACACATTTGAGTACAATGGTGAAGCGTGAACTGGCCGCAGTTGTTTACTTCGAACAACACCAACATGCCGGACATGTATTGTTCCGACAGGGTGATGTGGGTAATTGCTGGTATATTATCCTCAAAGGGTCGGTTGATGTTATCATACACGGAAAAGTAAGTCTTTTATGCCGAAATTTGTAGCTAAGACTTTTTATTTTTTAATATTTTTTGATTTAAATTTGGATTTTAACAGTTTTTGATGAGTCAGTTAATTATTTTCTCCAGTGCTAAAGTAGTTGTCATTGTAAAATGAAATAGCGTTTCAGTAAAGTTAAATTTTTCCTGGAACTAAATCGGATTTGGAAAATATGCTAAGTTGAAATAAAAAAATAAGCTAAATCGAGGTTTTTATGTACAGGATATTGTGAAGTGCCATAGATTATGTTCAAAATAGCATTATAACATTAATGTACGATATGATTTATTCAGGATTTCTGACAACTCTTATTTACAACTTCTCTTGCACTTCATCAGTTTTGTTTGTCTTCACTTCCTTTTCTTCATCGAATCAAATGCAATTGTATTTGTTCATACAATCAATATTTGCATATAATTTAGAATTAAATGATAAATTTTTAGTATTATTTTATAGTTTAATTAAAAGAAATTATGCAACAGACTTTAGACATTCATTTCGCAATTCCATCAAAATGTTTTCAATCTCTGTGATCTTTCATTTATTGTTTCATGCAATTTTTACTTACTCTGAAAGCTTTAGTAATTCTTGACATCTTAAAAAGTGCACATAAAATTTATAGAAAAAAGAAGAAAACGTTTAGTGTTGCTCTAACAAAAGCGTTTTGTTGTTGTTGAAGTTGTGAAGTAACAAAAAATCAATGAAATGAATTGATAACAAAAAATTCCAAATAATACATATTATAGTAGCGATAATTGATAAAGTTTCATGTTATTTAATTAAAAAGTTTGATTATAAGAAAGTTTTCACTTCTTACTAATTCATTCAAACTAATATTTTAGAATAATTCTTTTCAAGCTTCTGCTCACATTTTTTATAGGAAATTCTTGAAGCTGTAATTGTTTTCGTAAAATAGCAATGATTTATTTGCTCATTCAACAGATGTTCAAACCAAATTTAAAAATTTCCCTATTTGGATCACAGAACTAATGCTAAGAGATGATAAAACAATTCCCTTCTCCACTATTATGTCTTTCTCAATCATTGTTTTATTGCGTCCTTTCCTTTTGAAATAATTTTGGGTTCTATTTTCTTTGTAATAAAGGCGATAGTGATAGCCAAATTGATGAAAACTGGTAATTTTGACATCAATCATCAGGATAGTGGTTATATGATAATGATGATAGAAATTGCAATAATGATGAGATTGAACCATAAAATTCCTCAATGCAGGGCGTCGTTTGTACTCTTCGTGAAGGTGACGATTTCGGTAAATTAGCTTTGGTAAATGATGCACCTCGCACTGCCACAGTAGCTCTTCGGAAAGATAAATCACAGTTTTTGCGTGTAGACAAGAACGATTTCAACCGGTAAGTTCCTTAAAGTTCTGCTTGAAAATAATTAAGGATGTAGTTAGTTAGAACTTTAATACAATACATTTTTAATTGCCACTTTTATTGCCTTTTGAATGATTTGAAGGTTTGCTAAATTTTTAAGATAAGTGAAGAGAATTCCTTCTATTTGAACAAAATTTCAATCAAGCAATTTAGATTTCAAATAATATCTCCAAGATTATTATTCAAAAAAAGCTTTTCACTTGAAGAAGAGTTTTGAGACTGAATATTGCTGTAGAAAAACGAGACGGATTACGCTGTTTGGTTCATTTTAGTGTTTTATGCATGAAAGTTTTTAGGCTTTCGATTGATTTATGCAAGATTCCAAAATCATATTCTGCTCGTATTTTCAGTAGATTTGCTCTCTCAGTGAATAAGTATCTTAAAAGCAGAAAAGTGAACTAATTGTGGCACTTTCGCATATGATATAGGATAGGGAGACGGGCGAATTGCTGTAGTGACCGGTGGTCGATTGTTTTGTTTCGTTGATTTTAATCGTATTTGACAATTCTCAACGAAATTTCCGAATTCAATGAAAGAAATGGCAAGCTTTAATAAACTCTGTGGTGAAATTTTCGTGTTTAGTATTGGCGATATTGGCGTAGATGTAATCTGCTATTCATTAATTCTGTCTAACCATATTTTTTCTCGAAAAATTCCAGTAGAAAACGATGGTAGAACTCAAATAAGATCAATTTTGAGAATTTCTCCAAAACATTCTTTGTTAATATCTCGTTTATATTATATCAGTAGAAAAATATGTATTTAGTTCCGGAATTCAACAATCCTAAAAATTGCGAATTTATTCTGGTCAGTAAGGACTCATGATCATTGAATTCTTTAAATCTTTGTTAAGAATGTTTGGTTGTATGGTAATTCTCTTTTGGTCTTTTCGGCCCTTTTCGCGTAGATTTTTTCTTTTTAAAAAATCAGCATGAAATATTTCATTTTCCAAATCCACATTCATTGACATGATCATCTCCGTTTGACAACGTCAACAGTACATTCTACTCATCTAATTACCATTTCCGTTCACCTTTCTCACTTTTTTACTGACAGTGACCCTTCGCTCACCATCATATTACAAATAAAATTATTCTTTCAAAAGGAATGATACTGAAGCCTCAATGAAGCTATCAACATTTTATTTCAAAATTAGCGTTAACTTTACTTTCGATTTGTTAAGAATTCGTGGGTAAATCTTTTTTTTAAATTTGCTTTGAATTAAATTTCTTTTAATGATCTCTAGCTTGAATTTATTAAATTTGAAGATTTTTTTCTAAAATTTTACCAACTAACAAAAAAGTTCCTTTTTTTGTTTCAATTCGTTATATAATTGACAATAAGTAATTATAATGAAATTAAAGCGCTGCAACAATTACGCTTTTGAGTAGTATCTCTGTTAATTGGAGTAGCAATCATTTGGAAGAGTTTCATATTATTCTTTTTATATTTTTTTTATTTTCATTTTATTTTTTTTTGTATTTCATGTCCGTGTTATTTTCTAACTATTTCCTTCCATTCATTAAAATTTTTTCTGCCGCTGAATTGATTACTATTAAAAATAAGTCCATCTAGGAGAATATTTTAAATTCATTCAGTTTTAATAATTTTAATTTTCTTTTTGTGATCTTCGAATCATCTCGTGCACTTTTTAGGGCATCGACTTTGAAAAATTCCAAATCTTGCTATATTCTATTGATTGAGTTTTTTTATACAATTTTTCCATGATTTAATTCAAATTTACAACTGTTTTTGGATTATTATATTGAACAATCTGATAATGTTTCCATCACTTGTCCTTAGTGTGGTAGCATACATTCTCGTCTTCTTTAAAACTTCAAAAATATTTACTGCTTATTTCGTGCTACAACTATTATTTGTTTGATTTAGTTTGTTGTTAATAAGTAACTGCTTCTGACAGTTGATAAATAAGCTTTATTGCATAAACAATGAAGAAAATCTTATCATTCGAGCGTACTTTCTTCTACATTCCAATATGTATTGCTTGTTTATTGCTAAAATCGCTAAAACTTCATTTTTCATCGCTGAAACGTTTAGGGACAACCGTTTCCATTGATTAATTGACTGTTATTGCAAAACTATTATCATACATCACCTGATACGAGTAGGAGCAGAATATTTTGACTGTTTTATAGTATACAGTGGTTGTAGAATGGAATTTAGTGATACTGATTTGTTACTATTATAATTTACTAATCAGAATACTATTATCCTGAATCATCAATAAATTTGAACTGTTTCCTGATTAGTATACCATTTATTGAGAGCTGGAACTAATCAAAATCAAAATTCATATCAGTAATGAGTCAATTAGTAGTTCAACAAATAGAATTAACAACTGCTGATGTCATTGTTTCATCGTGTAAAAAAAATTTCGAAGGCGGTTTAACGAGAAAAGAAGCAAGTGATTACTTAAGTATAATATTGTGGGATGCTCAGTTGCGAAAAAGTTTACTACTAGTACTTTCAGGATAATTTATTATGTTTTCTTCTTCAATTTTGTCTTCTTTCCACGCATCACTCATTTCTTGGTCCGTTCGCTACTTAAGTACACTTTTTTGTTTTATTGATAAGTTAGTTTTCTCATTCACACACTTTCAGTGCTTTCTTAAATATTTTCCTCCAGTACGAATTATCTAAAAGATTTCAATCTTCCATATTTGTCAAATAAGGAATTCAAAAGGTCATTAGAGCAAGGAAATTATTTCTTGCTTCTTATGTTTATTTAAAGAATATCAGGAAAAAGATTTAACTTAATTACTGTCATCATTATGTTTCACAAAAGTGAAACTACGATTTCGTTTTTGCATTTTTGTTAGAAATGATCTGCATGGTGATATTAACTATTAATGACACTTTTGAACCTTACTGTATTCTCAAGAAAGCGAGATTTGTTTTTCCAATCCGAGAGAGAATACATTAAGCTTGGACATGATGCTATTATTGACTTTTATAATATCTGTGCAATATAAATAACACTTATAATGATAAATCAAACTTGCGATTCTGAAAATTCTTTATTTTTCTTGTCTTGAAAGTTATTCATTAGGCATTAAATAAGTTAAAGCATAAAATGAAATAGAACTTGCAGTATTTTACGAGATGTCGAAGAGAACACAGTACGACTGAAAGAACACGGACAGGATGTGCTCGTATTGGAAACGATGAACGTGTATCGTACGTTTAACAATACTTATCACGGTTCCGTAGCAGCCAAGTCAACAGATGTTACTGATGATCTGACTACAGACATAAGGCCAAGATGTTGGTTAGTATTGATTTTCTTATATGTGAATTAATGATTCTTATTTTTGTTTTAAATAATTCTGATTCATTTCATATTATTTTTGTTTTAAATAATTCTGATTCATTTCATATTTCATTGTAATGCACTTTGCATTAACTAATTGTTTTCATTAACATGAAACTTTTCACAATTTACGAATATCACTATTTAATGTTGTATTGGTGAGAATGTAGAAGAAGAGGACAACGGGTTGCAAGTCTGTTTAATTTACTCATCCATTCATCATTTCATCAATACCTAATTTCATCTTCTGTAACTTTTTGACAGTTTTTTTATGAAATTGGTGAATTCACTGAGAACTTCCGACATCCATGTCTGGATTTTTCTTTCGTGTAATTTGAAGTAATCACGAAATATTTGTATATTCTCTAATGTTCAAAAATTCAAATTTTTCGTTTTAGAATCAATTTTTTTGATTCCTTTTTGTCTAAAGCAAGAATATTTGTCAAGCTTTGATAATTTACAGAAAAACACTTTTTTTCAAAATCTGAACTGTTCAAATTTTTAGTATATTGAAAAAAGAAATCATGAGTATTTTTGTGAGCATGTGTTAATTTGTTTCCAGTTGATGCTAAACTTGGCCGGTTAAGGGAAAAAACTTTCTTGTTTTGCTCAGAAAATCCTACTACTATTTTGCAAAGACTCGCAGTTGCTTGTTTTTGTTTTTGAAAGTCTGCACAAGCCTTTACGACTATTTGTGATGAGTTTTTTTTATCTAACTGTTTCGCTCCGCTCCATTTTAGATTGCAAAAAATCATATTCGTAAATAATTTTATAAAAATAGATGAGATATGACGTAACTAGCAAACTAGATCAGTTAAAGTAAACAATGGAAAGCTGTAAAGTTATATTAGAATTATCCATCCATTAAAAATTTCTACAAAGTAAAATTTAGAAATTGTAAAAAATGAATAAATTTTAGTTATTCCGTGATGGCTGGTGTGCCGGAGAAAATTGTCGAATATCTGTTGGAAACTCGAATTGATGCGCAAACTGATGATGGCTTAGTGGATACATTTTTGGAAGATTTCATTCTTACACATATCATTCATATGCCCGTGAACATTTTATGCAGTTATCTTAAAAATTATTATATGCGTGGTTCTACCGTATGTTTTTCAAAAAAAGTTTTTCTCCAACTTTCAGTTATTTGAAAACTGCCAAATATCTCAAATTTCCACGAATGCCGTTTTTTTCAAATTTATATTTTATCATTGACGTACATTCAGTCCTTCAAATCTCATAATTGCTATGAATTTTTCAACAATTTTTTTTTGAAATTATTAACCTTTGAAAAATTTGAATTGCAGTTTCCATTTATCCATTATTGAAACATCCTCTAAGCAACCTTTTGATTTTTTCAATCGTCAGTTGTCCTGATTTTTCTTTTTTGTAGGTCAAAATGGATGGTACACTGCCAGGCGACTATGAGCATAAAATTATTGCAAAACGACGTGTTGTTGCCTTTCTCAATTTATGGATACAAATTCTTGGCTTACGGTTCTTCCTTGACCCTGCATCTAACAGCTTCATTGAGGTTCACTGTTCATTTCTCTTTTATGGATTATAGTTGAATTGATTTATCATAAAAAGACTCAAGTAGTAGAACAGTTAATCAATTCTTTTTGATCAAACAAATGTTTATTCTCTAAATGAGTTAGGTACAAATTGGAAATAAGTTTTCCTGATAACGTCACAGTAGAAAGGAAAAGTGGAAACTTAAGAAAGAAATCAGATAAGACTGATACGAATAATCAATCATAAAGACCACAAAATTAGATTTCAGGAATTGTATTGTTATATACTGGAAGATAGTCGACAATTCCCAGAGACATTATCAAACCTGGAACCAATGTGTGCAATTCGACAGCTTCGTGAAAATGCCATGCAAATGATTAACAGGCATTCATCAGTGGTACTTGACTGTGGTGTCTACTGTAGCCATGCTCCGGCACCAAATCCCATACTGCCATTTGATACCTGTTAGTTTCTTTTGTTACTTTTATTCATTTTTTTCCTGTATCCTTCTTCACATTCGCTCTTGCTTATGCTGCAATGTTTGCTTCCGCAAGTCGTTGAAGCATTTGTTATTCCATGGATACATTATCATTACATTATCCATCGTGCATTGATATTTTTATGCAACAAAATATATTTAAGAATTAATCTCTTCAGGTAACCAGGTAATTTATTTATCCGACACAAGTTCTTTCACAATGAGCGTAAGACTTGATAAAACTGCTGCTGATATCTGTGAAATGGCTAAAACAAAAATGCACTGCGGTGGTTGCAACGAGGAATTGCAGTTAGTTGAAGTGAAAAGCAATGGAGGTAAATTTTACAAATTATTGCAAATTTTATTTAAAGATTTTAAAAAAATTTAAAGCTCAAATTGCAATTTAAATCCATTGCGAACATAAAGCGCTTTGCAATTTTTTTAAAAAATTTGAAAACCGTTTAATGTAGAAATCCTTTCAATCTCTCAGTCAATATCAAACAAAATTCTCAAAATTCATTATTATGAAATTAGCAATAATGATGAGCAAGAATCATTCAAAAACATTAAAAATGGATCGCACATTTTACATTAATCACTTTCTTTCAAAGCTCACTTCAACTTTTTGAAAGTTTTCAGTAAAAATACGAAGAGCTAGAACTATTTGCTAATTTTTATTCGATTAATTTTTCAAAAATTGCATTTTTTAAACAACTTGAAAAAATTTTCCAAATGTACAGTTTGATGTCATTTCCAGAAAGAATTATCTTTGCACCGAATGATATTGGTATTCCGACAATGGTTTCACTAAATGGACGTTTATATATCGCTTACAATGATGAAATCGAGAATCTGGTAACTCCTATTGCTGACGTAAACTGTTTTTCAAAAAAATAGACAGCTAAATTGAATCTAATTAAGGATCCTAATTCATTATTAATTTCACTCCATCATACTCAATTTCTATTTGCGAAAATATAACATTGTTAATTCTTTGACGGTGATTAATAAAGAATTCAAGGTATTTCAGGCTGCAGTGCCGCAACAAAGTGATCCATCGGACAGAGTGCATTTCTCATTGTTGGATTATTTAAGTAGTATTGATATTGCCCAGCAATTGCTTATCTTTCATACTCAACTGTTGGAAGCAACGGATGATATCGAACTTATCACTCAAGTCCTTAGCCTTGAATTATTCGTTACATTAAATTCTTCGGAAGAATTTTTTTTTAATTCTTTTCCAATTCCGAAGATCTGCTAATTTTAAGACTTCTAAAACTTTCGAATTGTTTTAGGTATTTGGACGAGAACAGTTTCCCAGTCGAATAACATCAAATTTAGATCTTTTAATGCGTCGTTTCAACGAAGTGCAATTTTGGACTACAACTGAAGTCTTGCTTGCTCAAAGCAGTGCAAAACGTCTTTTCATTCTTAAAAAATTTATTAAAATTGCTGCACAGTTAGTTGTATATAATTTCCAATAAAATAATGAATGTTTCATCGATAAATGACTAATCATAACATAGTTTTTGAATTCTATAGAGACTTATTTATCTTTTTTTTTTTTTTGTTTATATCCAAATGAGATTCAGATTTTAATTCGATACATAATTTAATTTTGTTTAAAATTCGATTTTGACTTGCTTTATATATTAACTTTGATAAACTGTAAATGGTTGAAATAAATTATATATGAATTCTGCAGCGCAAAAGAGAACAAGGACTTGCTGTCACTGTTTGCGATTATCTTAGGTCTCAGTAATGTTGCTGTTAGTCGGATTACTCATCTTTGGGAAGTGAGTTTATTAAAAGAAGTCTTAAATGAATTTAAGATTCAGATTTGAAATATTGAGCAAAAAACAACGTTCGCACAATAGCATCTGATCGAATTTCGGAAATAAGTATCATTATTTTCAGAAACTTCCATCTAAAATGAAACAAAAATACGCAGAATTCGAAGAACTTCTTGATCCATGCCGTAATCATCGTACTTATCGGATGCTTACAGCTAATATGAGTGCACCAATGGTACCATTTATCCCACTACTTCTCAAAGATTTAACATTTATACACGAAGGCAATAAAACCTATTTTGCCGGATTAATCAATTTTGAAAAAATGGTAAGTACTCATCATTCCATGTTTGACATACCATATAGTGGAAAGCGCCTTTGTCCTTTCATGAATTTAGAAACAGAATATCAGATTCGTTTCAAAGTCTCTTCCTGAATCTTAAAGTATCTTTTCCTTTGCCATTCCTTCATTATTAAAAAGCAATATGACAGGAAATAAAATCCAAAAAAAAGTTGAATCTGCTTCCTTTTATTTAAAATATCAAAAAATTGATTTTTACCTTTTCAATATATTTCATCTCAATAACGATATATTAATCCTCGAGAGAATTAATTCAAATATTTAATTTCAGCATATGATTGCTAGCGTTTTGCGAAACTTTAGACAGTGCAAATATCCAGGTATGCCTGATCCTAATTTGTCAGTAAAAACGTTGGTTAATGTCAGCTATGTTACCGAATAATTTCTGGGCATTGTATTATTTTTACTGTGTTTTGGTAATTTGTTTCCGACTTCATAAGGAGTGCATCAAAATATCATCATTAAGCAGTGCTAATATCTAGGTACTATTATTGAAATACTTAGTTCAACCGTGATATTGTAATCATTTGTACTGTTTTTTTCAGCTGTCGCTTTCGAAAGGAAGGTTTTCAAAGCAAAAAATCTTGTCAGGTAATGGTTTTCTGTAGTTATGAAATCCATTGTTGTACACGCAGTGATTTCGAACGTTCTTTTAAAAATTTTTAGAAACCTAAAAAATTTCAAAGATTTTTACAAGATATGCTTCGTCATTATAAATAGGTCCATTGATTGTACTTTTTGTAGGAATTTCAAAGTGATAGACAATCAGCGGAGTCTGATGGAATTATCTTATCAAATTCAGCCATCGAAAAGGAAATGTTTGTAGTTTTATAATTGTCAATAATATTTATGGCTTTACAGCAAATTGATATCCATAGTTAAAGCAAAATGATGTGATAACAAAGACTATTCGTTTAATTATAGTGGTCAAAGATACTAATAATAAAAATGCTAGAGAAATGGTAATCGTGATAACATCGGTAATAACAAATAATAATGATACTAATGCGAAATGTCAAGTATGGTACAGTTGTAGAAGTAGCAATAAGTGTCAAAGGAAATACTGAATTACTAATCACTAACAGTTATAGAGATCTTGCAGTAATAGAAGCTCCAGTGGTTGTTCTATTAATAGAAGCTTAAATATCAAATACAGTCGTGTTGTACTTGTGTCAATGATATGAATTCTTCTTGCTTGTACCTCTTTTCTTTATGATCTCAGTTTTCCGCTTTTTCTTTGTTTTTATTAAATAGTTTCTACCAACGTCCTTCAATCTTATTTATTTATAATTACTATTTATTTTCCTCTACGACTTTCATCTATACATTCCGTTTAAATATCATTGTTATACTGCATGACATAGCTTCTCTCCATTAATGAAAAGTCAATGTAAATGGGAATATGAAAACAGTAGAAAGTTTTTCAAACAAAATTTACTTCCAAAAGCGAATTAAAATAAATCTAAAACATGTATGAAAACATTACAATTGGCACTCTTCAAAGTTCTGTTAGAAAGACGTGCAGTAGCATTATTTTGTAAATTAATCGTAAATGTTGACAACTGCTGAAAATTTGAAACACTAAAAAAATTTCCAAACTGAAGATCTGTTATTTAAAAAGCGGCGAATAAAAATCTAAAATTAAAGAAGAATCTAAATGCTTTTCCGGAGCAATTTTCGATGTTTCTTAATTTCCATATAAAACAATTCAGACGGAAAAATGGAATTGTAGAAAGCTTTTTAAAAGCATGAAATTTTATTCAAAACGAAAATTAAAGTACAGAAGGTAATGACATGATGAAATATAAAAGCATGCTAAAAGTCAAACAGAGATCGCAAAATTATGAAAGAAATTGCCTAAACAATGAATGTTGAAAGATTACCACTCTTCTAGTCCGACAGTCTGACCAATTCAGGTATGCAAACAAAGCAATTTAAAACTGTTATGCAAATCAACCGAAATTTCAAGAATTATGAAATTTGCAGGGATAATTTGGAAGCCTAAGAAGAAAATGAATCTAAAAATTTATTTTCTTTTCTGAAAAGTTACTGAATTCAACCAATTAGCATCTATTACATCTACTCTAGAACGCAAGCAAGATTGATGCCATTTTCATCAATTTTTATATTACCCAGCTGACCTCCGTTAAACAACCGAATATGCTGTATGAAAAGTAATATTGTTCGCCAAAGATTTTTTGTGCCGCGATCAACTTCGAAACGTTCACGACCACCATCTAGCACCAATTCAAAATGTGGAGGATGAATGCTACTCTGAAAAGTTTAGTAAATCATACAATGAATGTTTCAAAACTTTATTGTTGAACCGCGGAATTAATGGTTAACTGGATTAAAAATAGTAAGCAGAATGATAAAATGCACAATTTTCCAAATACCTGATAAATATAAAAAGACTTCTTCATACACTGTGATGCCGACGGCTTCGCGGGTTTCTTTAAATAGAAAACTGACGAAAATGGCATTTCGATATCACTCACCATAGGATTCGTCGCCATCCTGTAAAAAATTTTTTTATGATCTCGCGTACTTACTTTTTTTTGTATAAAAAGTATTCACTTACGCTTTTAATTAAGCTGTAAATTAGCACTGAGCTTAACAATAGTTACAAAATACATAAACTGAAATTATTAAGATTTAAATTACCGAGCATCCATGTAAGCTGCAAACCACGACCAAATAAGCTGAGCATCTGTTGGTAAATGCGGACCCCATGCACGTTCAGTTGGTGAATAGCTCTGTTCACCTAAAATACAAATCTAGTCGTTTTTCATTTAAATCAAAATGCTTCTGAACACCCAACAAATTTTCAAATGTCATAAATCCAACTACACTTGAATTCATCTTTCCGTATTCGAAAATGAAGAAATTTGTAAACTCAAAACGGAGAAAAAATTTAATCAATGATTAGCAACCTTCTTCTTTTCTTTCAACAAGTTCATATCCTCCGCTTTGCCAATTGTAATTTCTCATACAAACATCGGCACACAATTCCCGACATCTCTTTATCAAATAAGATTGTTTTTCATGTATTTTGAAATATGGTAAAATGTATGGCAGAGCTGACTTCAGCAGATCACTCTTCGATGCAGCAGCAGCTTGAAGCGCTTCTACAGATGAGTAACCAATTTTCAGATGCAAATGTGCATGAGACTGAAATTTCCTGTTAATTTTTGTATTAGTTGAAAATTGATAGTATATATACTACTCACTGTTCTATACGGGCTCAGTTTTCACTGTATATACGATATCCTTGCAAATCTAAACTTTAATTTGAGACCAACAATAAGTTACTAGTTGTGCATATCGGATCACTATTTACATGATTCTGAAGCAATGACTGACTGAAATACAATTATTAATTATTTCACGATTGATAACACGTCTACTTAATTTAGTACTATTCGGAAGGAATTTTTGAAACTGAGAAAAAATGTACCTTTATGAAGATAGAATTAATTTCATCAACTTTTGCAATGAGTGGACGTAAAATTGTTCGACAAATCCAGGTCCGTAAATTACGTTCAGCAACAGCGAAGTCTTCAGCGTCCATTCTATATCTGTAAGAAAATAAAAACTTTCAGCTTTTTCAAGATCTTCTTTTAATCACAATAAAAAACAAAAGAACCTAGAACAGCAAAAACTTTTACTGATTTAATATTTCCGAAGAAGTAATTGGTATCTGCTTGCCAGTAGGACTACTTTCAACCCCGTTTAAATGAACAACGTTTGAAAATTGGTTGCCAGAACGTGAATGTGGAGATAAGCTAGAATGGCGGCGCCGTTCACAACTTTCTGATCGACGAACTAACGGTGGAGTAAATCCTGTAACATCGGTTGAATATTGGAAGGTTTTCAAACAAAAATTCAAATGAAGTGTGCACGACTGAAGGAAGCGTAAAGTTTTTCATCCTTCAAATTTTCAATTCAAAGACAATGTTATATTTCCAAAACAAGAATTGAAGCTTGGGAAATTCTACCTCCTTAAATGAATACTCACGACTGCCGAACGGAACAAACTACTTTGGTTTTATGACATATTAGAAATTCTCAGCAAACTGCATTTTACAAACCTTGTCCTTCCTTTGGTGACCGCTTTGCAGCGTTATAATTCACACGAAATGTGATGCTATCATTGTCAATATTTCGTGTAACGTCAGTTCCAACACTTGCCATACCTTTGCCATCTTCATCGGTTAACTCATTGCCGACTTCAATCAAATTTAGTGGAATTGGCGATAATGATATGCGTTTATCAGTTACCATTATACGACTGCCTGAATAAAACACTACAAATGGACTAGAAATGAGGTAATGTGAATTAAGTGCGACAGTGTTTTTGCACTATATATGTTTAACTTTATTAAATCTATGAAAAGTATCAAAATATTTTTGATTTCTTTAATTTACATCATAATTTTACTAAATTAATACAGAAACTGCTCCATCCTGACAATAAATCACGCTAAAATTTCGCATCTGACATGACATACCATTTATTTAAAACACTTTAAAATTCACAATTTCCATTTGAGATCCTAAGCATGTGCATCAGTTCTCATAATTAAAGCATACTATTTTATAATACATACTGCATAATAAAGTAACAACCTGTTACCAACGAAACAACACTATTTTCATCGCCTGCCACTCTTCCTTGTTCATCATCATACATGGCAGTTCCAACTTCATATCCGTTTTTTCTAGAAGATGCTAAACGGAAATGCTTGGAAATACCAAAGAAACGATCAGATTCGGTAGATGACAATGAACCAAACGATGTTGGAAATGATGCTACAGCACTTTTAAATAATTCATTGTTTCCTGGACTGAAAAAATCTGAACTTTATTCTTTCTCGCTTATAAAAGATTTCTTACAAGAGAATAAGAAATTTCTTATCATAATAGACGACTACGTTATAGTGCATTATCTTTTCGTAATATTGGAATTTCAACAGAAATATGGCCAATGGAAGAGTTTCCACATGAACATGATGTATACTAAGATGATGAAGCTAAATGATATGCTTACAGAACAAACGAAAAAAAATTGTCTAAACTTTATGCTTTTTATGACTGCGTTAAACTGGTGTCCTTCGTAGTTTATGAGTGCAACTGCTCAATTTTCAAACTTCCTCATGATGTAAGCATGAAAGTGGATCCATCTACCTCCTTATTCTCAGGAAAGTAATAAAAAACTCTCAATAAATGTATTGTAGTCAGAATGACTTTCTTAAAGTCTTTGTATTTTTCTCAATAAAAGATCATAGCACAACTATATTTTGATAAAAGTTAAGCATATCAACATGTTCAGTAGCAAACGCTTTGAACAGAAGTCACATCTCTCAATCTCATCATAACTGTCAGTTGAACCAGTGATTTTTATCTGAAGTGTTTGCTTTAATACCGCAGCATAATCGTATTTCATATACACGTTCCCAACCTTTTTTGAAGATACTCTTCCAATTGCTTATTTGTCTGAATTGAAGATGTCGGGCGAGTGCGAAGGGATGTCCTCGAACCAACTTTTGCAGACAGTGGTACAGAATGGAGTGAATGTCTTTCTACATATGAGGAATGGTGGTCAACCACTGATTCTGGATGCATGACCAAGGAGCTATCGTCAAACGCACTTCCTGATTTCCGACTAAAACTTGTTCAGAAGTTATTAAAAAATGTCACTGCTTTTAAATGTAGAAATTTACAGTGCTGGATGAAAATTGATGATGTGATGTAAATTCTGTCATATTTGCATTTTTTTCAAAACAATGCTAAATAGCAAGACTTAGATTATTGTCAAGAGAAGAGAGAAGTCAAGAATTATAGTTTCATTCACTTATACGTGTTTTTGGAATGGATGAGAATTCCAGGAAACAACTAACCTATTAAACGATGATCCAAGTGAAGAGCAAGTCAAATTATGCCTTTTATAATTTGATGAAAATGCATTTTTTGGAGTTTGCGCTGCCCAGTTGCCAAAATGTAAAGCCGAAAGCCACTGCGCAACAAAATTTCGATTTGATGGAGGAGATAATGAAATGCTACAATCACCTGGAAAACGAAGTAAAACACTTGTTAAACACAGACTTCTTTCTCCAAAAAAATAGTCGAAACTAGTTTCATTCAAAATGTTAGACTGACATCACGCTTATGAAATGCTTATATTTAGCGAATCCAAGTGCTTTCCTAAGAACGATTTTTTATCTCTTAAACTAGCATATGATCATCTGCCAAACAGAAATCTTTAAAAAGCATTAAAATATATCAATGTCTCACTTTGATCGGTAATCATACGTGACGAATTCATCTGCGGTGTAAATTTCGATGGCGTTCTCCTTGTGACACAGTAAGAAGATTTCACTACTTCGGAAAAACATACCAATAAATTCAACAAACAAATGCAAAGTGCAGTGATCTCGACCACATACGTTGTTGAATAAACTCTATCATATCGCACAAAGAAAGAAATGAAACAGGCGCAAGTAGTATAATTTAAAGCGAAAATCTAAAAATATATTTATATATGCATAGTCTCATTTTTTGTCATTAATAAAAGCAAAAAATGAAGTAGCTAAAAACCAAAAGCAAAATCAGAGTTTTAAAAATTAATTCTAGAATGAGGAAATTTAGAGTAGAAGTCGGATCTATTTAATTGGATATATATCAATTTCTAAACAGCATAAATTTTTAATTCAAAACAACTTACATCGAAAGTAAAATAAATCGTTGGCAACACCCAAATTACAACTTGCCGCCATGATTGCCAAAGCCTGAAAATAATCACTGCACTGTCTCAGTCAAGGTCACATAAATCTCAATGCCGTTTTTCAATAATTAAAGTTTAGGAAGTAAGAAAAAAAGTTCTGTGCAAAACAAATATCGGTTCCAGGAACGGTTAGAACTGCCAGAATCATGTTTTGCTAAAATTGGTTGAAATATATATCTCATCAATAGACTGCTGACTCAAATTTGATCGACTAATTGTGTAGTAAGCTCACTAAGGTACAGTCTCAAATATGGCAAGTCTACATCAACCAAGAAAACCACTCAGAATTACAAAACCACTCTAAAACTAAATCACATACCTTCCTCTTTCAGCTTTGCGTTCCAATGCAAGCAATAAATCTAATTTATTCTTTGTTGGCAAAACCGTTCCATGGTGCCATGATGAATTCATTTTACAACTGCAATTGTTACGATATCACTTGTCAAGTATCACGGATGTATCAGTTACATTTAGAAAAAATCTCCTCTCTATATTGTTGCTAACAATTTCTATGTTTTTATGAATTACACATAAATCGAAGAAGTGAGTATTTTAAAGGCATTAAAATAATGCTTACTTAATAATTTAAAAAAGCAACCGAATGTTCTAATTTCAAACAAAATCTGTTAAAGGAAGTAATATGTGCTAATGAAAATGAATCCACTGTCCCAAGAATCATACGACGTACGAACGCGTATATTTGAAAAATAAACTTTTAACAGCACAGAAAGATAACATAACAATAAATTTTGTTGTTTTCATTCAAAATAGAAATGTAAATAGGAAAAATATTGCTTTTCTATATATATTCACTCCTCAAAAGATTTAAATCTTAAATTTCCGATTTCTTTACATGAAGGGACATGAACATGCAAAAACCAGCATATAATACAAATGAAAATACTAACAAAATCCATTCAACATAAAATGACATATAAAATAAAGGACTACAACTAGTATACTGGAATACAGTATTTATAATTTTCTTTAAACAATACACTATAGTCTAAATCATAAAGCAAAACATGCATTTAGTGAGCATTGCTTGAATCAAAATATCTTAAAAGGACTACACGAAATTCAGAATAAAACTATCTTGAGTATTCCAAATCTCTTCGAAATACAACCTCCATAAAGAAAAGTTGTCTTAAGGCATATATTGAAATTACATGTGAAACAATCATATCACTACAGGCTACAACAATTTCATAATAAAATTCATAATCTGAAGAATAAAACCGAATTAAAACTATACACAAGAAGAAAATCATAAAATCAACTTCAGAATATTAAATGTAACCGGTATTGTAAAGTTATCAATTTTCACCCTATAGTACGCTCGATTATGCATTTTTATCGTGAAAAAGGACGATTCGGTTCCTGTTTGTAACAGTATTTCATTTTTTCGCTTTTGTATTTATTTTCCGAATGCACACTCTACAAAAAAAAATGTTGTCGTTATAAAAAAACTATATCATCTTTCAAACATTTTCCTAATCTATATATATTTTATGGTAAAAATTTCATAAAAATATTTAACGTTCAAATCATAATGCTATCCTTTCCTGCCGCAAAAGGAAAGCGAAGCACCACTGTAAGCATTAGAAAATCGAAATTCAAATTCTTACATTTGAAGAAGTGCGACATTTTAGCATGCAAAGCTCGAACTGATCCGTCGCAGATAGTAGCTGTCGTAATCGATGTCCAGACGTTGATTCTATCATTTTTAGCAATATATTTTTCTAGAAAAATTTGACAAAAATCGGTGAAATTTGATTAAATAAATTGTCTTGCCAGAATTTTGCTTGATTAGCAAGGAATACATGTTTTCCGATGGAAACATGCAAAAATTATCCAATCAGAACCCAATCATTTCCTTTTATTTTAATTTTAATTGAATCGAGAATGTACCTGTTCCGGTCTCAAACAACAGGAAACGCAATTTTCATAAAGAGAGCAACAACCGGTATACTGGTCACACCAAGCACAACTAAAGCGTATTGATTGAGTGCCCAGTTCGCAGCAACCATTCGACATTAGAAAATCTCTTTCACATGTATAGCCTATATATAAAAAAACTTGCATAAAATGCTCCCAAAATAACAATCAAAAAACATGTAATATCAATAAAGATTAACAACTTTGCTAGAAATGTTTCTAACTATCAACAAAGACTAACAACTTTGCTAGAAATGTTTCTACTATCAACAAAGACTAACAACTTTGCTAGAAATGTTTCTACTATCAA
>JARVGP010000944.1:0-26084 GCA_029876185.1 Mansonella ozzardi | reverse complement strand
TTTTTTTTTTTTTTTTTTTTTTTTTTTTTTTTTTTTTTTTTTTTTTTTAAATAAATTGCTAAAAAGATGATGATTTCTTTCATTAGAAATTATAAATAAGTCGCGAAACTTATGTGATTTTTCTAATTTTACTTCAGAAGATTTCAAACATCGTTTTGGTTTTGATTTATAATCCTTCTTTTACTACGAATATTGAAAGGAATGGTTCCTTCATTTCCTTTTCGTTTATAGCTAAAGAAGTTCTTATTCGTATTAGTGTGAGGTTTTAGTAGTAGTAGCAATGCTAACCAACGACTGTAAGTGCTTGAGATGTTGGGACCTATATCATAATTTCCATTGTTTATAAAACGTTGATTAGTGATTAAATGGATAGATAGCACTGATATCAGAATAAAGGAAATATCCGAACTGGAAAAATACTGGAGCAGTTTTTACATACTACTGGCAATCTACTTTGGAAGAAATGGTTAAAAAGTAAGAAATATGGACAGGATTAAAAGTTCTTTTTGTCCAATCAAGCTGAGTATTTTATCATAATTCGTATTGCGTCCGATTTTATTCCCTTCAATCTGGAAGCATTTGTCACCTAGAAATTTTTAGGAAGTGGGCGATTACCGTTATCGAATAATTTCGCTCAAATTTAAGGGATAGAAGAATAAAATGAAGGAAAGGATGAGGAGAAAAGGAAAAAAGATGGAATTGTTGTTTTGGTTGATGCATAAGTTTGTCCACTTGTTCGATACAAATTTGTTTGTGATGAGATGTAGTAGTTTCCTAGATTCAGCTGTCTTTAAGTCTGCGGGATAATTAGTTACGTAACAACCGTTTTCTTGCTGCTTTTGCTATAAATTTTATCGAGAATGGGAGAAAGTGACACTCAAATGAGGTGAAAAGCGCTTAGAGATCACGCTGACTTACACATTTGACTAATAGGTATAGACCCATTAGCATACGGATTAGATATACGTTGTACAAATAGATTAGTAAGTTATCTGTTTGGCATTCGTTTTTTCTTTTCGTGTTTTTTTTTTTTTTTTTAAATTCAGGCTTCCATAAGTGGATTTTGAAACATGTTATATAAATATTTTATTCCATGCAGTCCGGCAACGGATTTGCTAAATCTAACAAATGTTTAAACATCATTCCGTTTTCATTAAAATATAAAAAAGTTGGTTGTAATTTAGTATCTAGAATAACGCACTATGTAAGAACAAAATTAAATCAGGAACTTTTCATCTCCCAAAAGTGTAAAATTTAATAATTTTCAAGAAAACTGGTCAGCAGAAAATGATAGCAGTCATTTGCTTATCAGGTATTGAAGCTTACTGGAAAAGTGAATGTGAAAAAGAGTGCTTAATGCCGTATCAGTGTACCCCTAGCATTTTCCCAATGACCATTTGTCCAGAAACCTTCCATTCTTTCTTGTCCAGAAAGTTTGGAAGCATTAATATACACTTATTTCAAATTTCAGTGTTATATCGGACATATAAAAACTGGAGGAGATAAAATTTTGATAATGAGTGCTGTACATCCACTTTGTTGTGCAGTATTTTATTTTTCCTTCTAAGAAAGAGTTCATATGTTTTCATCTGTCGCGCACTGGAATCAATTTAATAGATTAATGGGATAGCAAGACAAGTTAATAAATTTTAATTTAGTTGTCGCAAATCTTTAAATCACTAAGATTTTTAAAGCAAGCTTTTTTAAATCTGAAGAGTAAAAGTCGAACTATTGTTGTAATTCCAGCAGCACGTGCAAAAGATGTAGCAGAAGCACGACAGCAGCAACCAAACAAGGTTCCTGTTGTGATTGAGCGATTTGAAGGGGAGAAGTACTTACCACTTTTAGATCGATGCAAATTTTTGGTGCCAGATCATATAACAGTTGCGGAATTAATGCAAATTGTGCGAAGGTTTGTTGTTGGATTTTGTACCACTTATCTCTGTTTTGGTATTTTATTCCTGCTGATAGTCTGCAGAAATAAATCACAAATATTATTATAACTTGCTTTATTTTATATATATTCCCACTTACTACCAAATTGGTCACAGCGTACATTTAGTGTATTGTCATCCTTATTTTAATATTTACTGTCATGAGAACAAAAAAAAATTTCCAATGTTTTAGCATATACTGCTGTCCACCGACATAGAGTACATCATTTATAAACTGCAACCATCAGTAATATTTTCTGAATATTGTTTTGTCAACATTTTTCATGTTTTAAATAGATTGGAGAAAAAAATTTTTTTTTTAGACGATTACAGCTTCATCCGGATCAAACTTTCTTTCTCCTTGTCAATGAGAAATCGATGGTGTCAAACAGTGTGAACATGTATCAGCTATATCAGCAAGAAGCAGATCAGGATGGTTTTCTGTACATGGTTTATACCAGCCAACCGGCATTTGGTAGTATCAGATGAGCGTATGTACGCCTTCGTTACCTCTACAACATTTTTGAAATTTTATCTATTTAATTTCATTTTTAGCCAATTGGAATTAATACGTCTGTGACGCAAAATTTAGTCCTGTACAAAAAATACCCAGCAAAAATGTTACTTTGTGTGCGACAATCTGTGCGATGTATGTTTTTTTTTTTTTTTTTTTTTTTTTTTTTTGCTTCTAACATCTTTGTGACACTTAGTTTCCCTTTCTGTGTGTGCGAAATTTGGTTTGTTTTGGCTTCCTTGCCACTGTGATGGCCCTCTTTGCGTTAATTCATGAATTAAATAGTGTGCATGTATAAAATTTTTTGTTTTCCTCTTCCGCATTGTCTACTGAACATTACCAGCAGGTAAAGGAAGACTATTGTTGGACAAATTATTGTTGGATTTTGGGACTTTTTCGGTGAGTTATTGTATCGTGCGATTTTCTCAGTCATTTAATGCTGACACAAAAAATTTCCACGTCTTTGTAGATTTAGATAACAGAAGTTTCACGAAATATTGAATTCAATTGCAATTATGATAATCATGATAACATATTAGGTACTCATGACGATACTTAAATTAATGGTGTTTGTAACGCTTCCCATTTTGATAAGGCTTGCAAACATGAAGTTGGAAATGAATGCGAATAAGATACAAAACAGAAGGGCAGTAATGCGAGCAAAAGTTAACTAGAAATGCAGGACAGTTCTATTCCTTGCTAGCAAAGGAAAAGAGTAAAAGTGTACCGTTTATTCGATTCATCTAGTATTTTATAACTTCCGGATTTGATAAAATGTTAACATAGTGTCAGCTGTAAAGAACTGTTAAACATTCCCGAAATAAATATAAATTTTTGAAACACACTGTAAGCATACTATAACATGGGTTCCAGCTTTGTAATTGGTTCTCTTGTTTTCTTGTTACAGAGTCGGAAAGAGCTGCAATATCTCTGCTCATTCACATGGAAAGATAAACATTTCCGATATAATGTTCTCCGACATATGTTTTTAAAAGTAAGCAATAACCTTGAAAAACAGACATTTCCGTGTATTGATTTTCGTATTAAATACATTGGTTAGCTTCCAAACGATGGTCATGGAAGATAATACGTAAAAGCTTTGATTTAATTTTCAAGTTGACAGGATTTATTATTTTTGAATATATATATATATATATATATAATTTATTATTATATATATGTTATGTATGGTCTGTGCTACAAATAAAAAAACCAAATTGGCTTCTGGCTAATAAAAAATTGGGAACTGCTTAAATGAAAGCTGCTCCGTACACTGATACTCTGAAATTTTAATTGGTTTTGTTATCTTTTATAATAAATTATGTATCACAACAAGGCGATTTAATCATTATTGCATATACTTCGAAATCATCTCTTGTACAATTGCTTCTGTATGAACCAATTCAATTTCAAATTAATAAATTCAAAATTCATTAATTTAATGCCTAAAGAGATAGTATTTAGCAGATAAATCATAAATGTTCAATTAAAGGGCTTGTAAGGACGTTGTTAAAAAATAGAAAAATGGATTTGTCAGTAGTAATAATATTAGCATTGGTAGTGATATAACAAGTAATAGTGCGGAGCGTCTGTAATAGTGACCAGTTTTGAGATTATTTAGGTAGAGCTGGTTTGGGTTTATTTGTCTAATTGATGAAAAAGAGGATTGACCAAAGGTAGCAGCAATTCAGTCCGTTATAAACTGTCCATCGATAGGAGTTGAAGTAGCACTCAATCTCACCCCACTTCTCTTTCAACTAATACACGATTCTCATAACAAACTATTTTCATTGCATCATTATTTCTCCTCTAGTCCATTTACTTATTATAACTATTCAAAATTATTGTCGACAAAATTTGATCTTTATTATATTATTTAAAAAAAAAAAATTGTTTTGGTGAAACTACCAAACATTTCATTGGTATTATTGGTTAACAATTATTATGATCAGCATATTCCTCTCCATTTCGCTGTTTTATCATTTACCTGATTATTGCACTGCATTACCAGTGTTCACGAGGCATTTTATGAGAACTTACATTGAAGCTGACCGACAAAAAGTATCATTTGATGGTATGAGAATTTAGAAATTCAAAATGAAAAAAAAAATTATAATTAAAGAAATCATAATACTGCAAATGAAATCACAATGCCTTATCAGCTAATGAGATAAAGAATAGTCGATGTAGTAAATCATCTCTAGAACTGATCAGGAGGGCCATTATACTGATGAAAGAATCAGATGACAATTAAAATAATTTATTGCAATATTGCTAATTTCAATCAATCTAACTTGAGTTTCAAGTAGAATTTTATTTTCCCATATTATCTGTCATCCATGACAATCCTATTTTATTTTGCACTGAAGATAGTAAAACTTCAGATTTGGGACAGAAATACCTACAACCACAGGATTTCGCTCTGGCCGAAATCACTCCAGGTACTTTTTTTGTTAAATAAATTTCAATTGAAAAATTGAGGCACTATTTTTTGAAATTTAAAAAAATTCATTATTACTTATTACGCATTTTAATTTTACCTAAATTACCTAGTTTTTACTTAAATTCCCTATATTACTTATTTTATTTTGTCATATAAGATTAAATCGATTGCTTATAACTGTATGACTATTTAATATCACATAATTCAGTACAATGAACTTTTTACGACTTCTCATCAGTCTCATGCATACCGTGTTTACAATATTTTTTAGACAAATAATTATTTCAGTTACGTCTGTTCGGTCAAGTCTTTTAGGAAGTTTTTGTAGTTTTAATAAATGATTCTGACGTAATGCATAGGAATTTCATAATTAAGGAACCGACAGCTGCAATCGTAATTTTTTAATCTCATATAATACAATGCACTTCGGAATTTTCATAATCTTTTGAGTCTTTCTAATCGGAATTTTATTCACATATTTTTATGTCGGAAATTCATTAAGCAAATTCAAGGCTTAAAAGAAAGTTTAGTCATTGTATTCTTCTCTTTCAGGTTATTGCATCAATAACTGGAAAGATATCCTTCAGAAAAGATTGCACCAATAAATATTTTCTTTTAGCTTGCATTAAAAAATATTTCTTGTTAGCCTAAACTCATTTAAACCCTTCTTTCAAATCAATAGTTTATCTCATCGAATCAATCCATGACTTGCTAAATACAAAAATATCATTTCACCTATAATGTATTAACTAGTATGAACTAGTTCCATAAGCGTTAATAAAGGCAGTAGGATTCAGCATTATACTTTCCCAGTAACCGGTTTTTATTTTTTTTAATGGATATGTACAAATTGAATTAAATTTCAAAGAAAAAAATTCCAGTTGAGAGGGTCAGCGAGGAACGACTAAGTTCCATTATCAATTCTCAGCTCTTTGAGGGTGATATCTTGGGTATGGACAAGAAGAGAGCATTATCAACATTAATTTTGAGAGATGAACCACTGGATCCATACGATTATCTATTCAAACTCCCTGTATGTTTCTTTCATATCCGCGGATTATTTAGCAATGTTTGATAATGAGATTTTGTTTGAAACTTCAAAATCCTACTGTTTTTTTTTACAGTTTCATAGCGCATTAAGCTTGGCAACGTACAAGAATAGGCTATGGCCAAAGGGACAAGTACCATATTTGTTGGAAGAAGGAATGTCTAGGATGTGTGTTTTTTTTTTTTTTTTTTTAAAGAAAACATAATTCCAAAAATCAACAATTTTTAATTTTTATGTTACATCGTAAACCGTACAATTATTAACCTTTTTTTATGGTATAATTGGAAACTATTTGAAAACCCTTATTATCTGTAAAACTTTTTTATAAAAGTAATACAGGTGAATAGAAAACATTTGCAGGCAAAGGGCAGTCATCGCACAAGCATTCGATGAATTTAAGAAAAAAACTTGCATAAAATTTGTACCAAAAACTGATGATGATTTCGATTATATCTATATCAAAAAGAATAAAGACTCGGGGTTAATTGTTTTTACCTTTTTTTTTTTTTTCATTAAATGCCGTTGATTGGCATGTAGTGGACATGTAGTGGACAAGTGGACACACTTCGTTCATCTGTTTATTTATTGACTTTATTTGGAATATAAGCAATTCTTTGGAATTATTCTATTAAGCTAAAATGCTTCATAACGGAAATTTTCCAATATCTTTTGAATGTTTATCAATATTACTTTGTTTCTGAAAACTACTCAAAGTTTAGTCTTGTAACTATTAGAAAATTGATTTAAATTAATTTAGTTGTTCGTCATTTGTTGGGCGAGCTGGTGGCAAGCAGACAGTACTTTTAGAATCGAAATGTTTTGCAAAAGGAATCATTGCACATGAACTGATGCATACGATTGGATTTTTTCATGAGCATTCCCGTACGGATCGCGATGAATATGTAGATATCATCGAGGAAAACATTCGACCTGGTACTCGGTACACTTAAAGCTTGGATCTCTCTCCCTTTCTCTCTAACTAATAAGTTAGATTTAGTTTAGCTGTATGATGATGATGTAAACAAATAAGGCAAACAAATTCAAAACTCAATTTTTTTAGCTTAAAAAAATCAGCTGGAAAATTTTTACAGTCTCTCTTCGTCATTTCCCTGATTGGTCAAGTTAATCTTTTTCAAAATAATTATGAAGTTCAATCTTCACTAAATCTTAGGCATGCTATGGAACTTCGAAAAATACCCAAAAAAAGTTGTTGATTCGTTGGGAATGCCTTATGATTATGATTCAATTATGCATTATCATAAACTTGCATTTTCCAGTAATGGCAAATCAACAATTTTACCTAAAGTTGGTGCTTTATTTTTCTACATTAGAAAACTTATAATAATATCAAGATAATAACAGTGTTGACGATGGTTCAAGTAAAATGTGACATACATACAATTCGAAGTGCTTCAAATAAACTGAAAAAACGCTGCTATCTCTTAATATTTGAAGTTTGAAGCATCTCTAAGCAATTGGTGAAATTGAAAAGTTCAATGGTTTTTGAATTTTTTGAATCTAAGCAATTATTACATCAATGTATAAATTCATTATTGAAATTAGTTAAACCAAATGATTCAATTGATAGTTGTTTCGTATTTTTTTCAAAATCTTATTCCAAAAATTTGGAAAAAAAAAAAAAGAAAAACGGTACGAAGAACGAATCTCTAATTAAATTGCGTACTTTATTAGTACTTTCATCTAGAATTGTATGCTAAAAATTTAGAATCGAAGTGTGAGAATTGGACAGCGATACAAACTAAGCGCTATCGATGTTAAGAAGATAAACAAACTTTATAACTGCAATCAACAGTCAAATAGATTACCAATACCACCAACAACAACAATAACAACACCAGCAACTATTACCGCTATAGTAATCGATGAAAGAAATACTACAACTACAGCGTTTTCCACTTCTAACAGAAAAGATCGATCGAAAAATACGATAGCAGTACATCCATTTCGTCCAAATCGTATCACAAGACCTCGAGTCACTGAAAAACCTCGATTGATTAAGACTACTGCAAATATAAAAACAACATTGGTGACAGGTATTAAATTTCGGATAGTATGAATAAAGTAACAAATCTCAAATTTTCAAAAAAATATGCTTTTGATAATATGTACTCTATTGAATATCATATGAAATTCAAGAGATTTATTAAAATTATTTTCCTAAACATTTTGAATGTAATAGTATTAGCAGGATAATTATTAATTATAATGATAAAAAAAAATGCTTTTGATACTTGGCTTTTTCATTTCAACTTCTTCAACTTCATCAAGTCTTTCTCACTGGAAATGATGCTCAACATTTTTTTATCAAAAACTAACTCATTACAATTATTTATTTTAATCTCATTTCCTTCTTCTGTCTAAATTTCTTGACACAAAACATTTCTCTGTTTCTTTGAGCAATGATTTTTTAAAAGTTTTAAAAATTTTTAATTGTTATCGTCTTTTTTTAAATTGCAGCATGCGAAGATTTAAATACACATTGTAAAATGTGGCAAAAACTTGGTCATTGCCAACAATCACCAAAGTATATGGGTCATTATTGCAAAAAAGCATGTGGTCTGTGTCCACCAAAAACAAGTTAATAGAAATTCATTTACATTTATAGATTTCAAATGCAGAAGTAATACTAATAAAATAAATAATAAAATATCAATATCAATCAATGATAAAATTTCAATCAGTAATATCAATCAATGCTACTGTAACATTTTTTTGATTATTTTTTGATCTGTTATCATAAATGCAATTTTGTTTCAGAATAGAAGAAAAATAATGTTCAGCATTATTTAGTTAAAATTTCAGATAAGACAAAATTAAATCAGAAAATCGAATTGTCACGATGTTTGGATAAGAATTTATTCTGCAGTTATTGGGCAAGTATCGGCGAGTGCAATACGGGAAGTAAATTTATGATGATATTCTGCAAACTATCATGTAATAATTGTGATAGTAAAATGGAAAATTCTATCCACGAATAAATGTAATTAACAATGCGAATTAGGTCATTGCAATATTTCTATTAATTAAACTTATGATATTTCCCCAAGACGGGTTCATCGAATGCCCCTATGAAACTTACAATCGAATGCACCTATGAAATAACCGTACGTAAACATTCGTGACAATAATTTATTAATGTATAGTATAAAAAATAAAAGATATTCCTTGTTAATATGCTAAAACAGAAATGAAAAGAACGTATCTTTATTTTGTTGCTCAGAATCATTCTTTTTCATGTTGTTGTTTCCTAAAACTTTTCCGATAGTACTAACATTAGATTGTCCTAGTTTATGCCATCTATGAAACTTTTCAAGTAGTATGAAACTTTTTTTTTAAATAGTCTACTAAACTTTTAAAGTACTTGCTATCATATATTTAAACTGAGATAAACTATTGATGTGAAAGAGCTTCGGCTAAACCCATGAAATATTATTGCTATTTTATTCGTTAAATAATGCTACGAAAAATACGAAATTATCTTCTGATAGTTCTGACATTGTTCAAATTCACTGAAAATGTTACCTTAATAGGTTCGACACTGGATTGTTCAAGTTCATGCTTTTCATGTCATTAGTTTGCCCTAGTTCTTGTCACCGTTCCGGAAATCATTCCGGAAAATGCTCAATATCATATTATCAATTGAGTCATAATGCATCGTATACAGATGATCATT
Organism: Mansonella ozzardi; assembly: GCA_029876185.1. NCBI lineage: Eukaryota > Metazoa > Nematoda > Chromadorea > Rhabditida > Onchocercidae > Mansonella > Mansonella ozzardi. Next base: position 16,451 of record JARVGP010000944.1, on the reverse strand, counting down.
GTTACTGCTTACTTCTTATCAGATCAACATCCTATTTTCAAATTATCTGAGGTTTCCGGAAATTACTAAACTTCCCAATTTAGTACCGTTCAAACACGATTAATGTTTTCTTAATTAAAAAGTAAACTTGCATAAAAAATAGTTCTCATTTAGCAAAACGACGAATTGGAAATTGGTGAAAAACATGCGAGCGAGTGCCTATATAGCGATTTGCCATATATTTAAACTGATAAGAATAATGTACCTTTGTCATGAAGCAGCAAAACTACTTGACAGGCTTTATCAGTTCTGCTATTATAGCAGGAAGGGTCTTTTTGATCTCCAAGCTCAATGACAAAATCCAGTAAAAAGCTCAGGGTATTTTTCGGTGAATTGTATCAAATTATAACGGCTGCATGTCCTTTTCACTTTTTTTACATTCAGCCAAGTCACGCTTAAACTAAGCGTCAGCAAATTATTATAACGCCAATTTAAAGTATTATAGAGTCAAAAGTTGCCACATGATAATAGATAGATAGTTGATAAAGCTTATGATAATATCATAAAGCAGGATAGCAAGAAGTTTAGTGATAGTGCGATAGATATGAGAGATGGGAAAGAATACGGGACGCGAAAGGGTATCATCCAACAATGAGGAATTGTTTGATGATATTTGTTACGTGTGAAAGTGCAAATTGCACGTAGTAACATACGTGTTCCAACTGCACGTAGTAACAATTGCACGTAGTTCAAATTGCACGTAGTAACATATATACTAACATACGTGTTCCAAAGTAATCACAGAAGAAAGTCCTCAAAAAGAGATTTGTTTATTGTTTAAAATTGGTACGAAAGGATAGAAAAGGAGTAATATTCCATAAATTATTTGTTATTTGGTTGTATTTGTTACTTTCATTTGAAAATTATCACTTCTACGTGCTTTATCATTGCTTTTTGTGATCGATCATTATCACTTAACTGATATGAAACTAGACGTCATAACGTGGATCAAAATACATTTAAGCAAAATAGATTTAAGTATATGTAAAAAAATCAAGTTAAGACTTATGAAGTTTCACTTACTTCCAAGTATTTCACATTACAATAAATTGTCATTCTTTCAAGCAAAACGGGACACTATGAAACGTTTACAAAATGTTAAAAATACAAATTTATTTTATGTAAAACAAAAAGTTACGATGTATAAAATATGCTAAATTAACATTACATAATAATTAACATTGTTAACATTTAAATAAACATTAAAGAACCGTATGCTATGCGCAAATTGACGTTTTGTTTGTAATGCTTAATTGATCATTATTGAAATTATTTGAAAATATTATTAGAGCCATTTGTCTTCAACAAACCTATTAGAATAGTACTATAAGAAATTGCTGTTTTTATGAGTGCATGTAAAAGTAAATTAGCGTTATTGGTGCGTTAATAAGTTGTGTATCTCTTTGAAGGAGTATAAACAATAACTTAAATTTCAGTACTCCATAATTTGCCATTTTCAATAAAATAATCATTGATATGGTACCATTAAATTGGCTAATTTTTGTACATTTTACACTTACCAAGCAATTCACATAGCTGTAATCTTTTTCTTGGAATAAGTTTGTTATGAACTATGAAATTTTGTCTTTATTGCTGTCTTTCATCATCCGTATAATTTGAAACTGTCAAGTTATATTCTCAGATATATGTTGAGAGATAGTTGTAGTTATCAGCTTTAAAAATATTGTTTTAATAAAAATTATGTTGCTATACACGTGGTCGGAAGTTTACTCATTTACAAACAATCTATATAGTAGGTGTGACTACATATTGGTAATAATACAGTATGTTTCAGATTACTGCTAATTCCATGTGAAATTTAAGCTATATGTTCTTCTCAGACATGGATATCGGGAAATCTCGTCGCCGATAGGCTGAGAGGCAAAAAATGTAATATTGTCAAAAACTTCTTTTACATTTGAATATCAGTGGTTAGTTTTATTTCGATCATTAAATGTGAAAGTAAGATAACTAAGGCATTGTTGATGGAAGTTCAGAAGATGGAAAAAATGGTTTCACTTACTAAAAGAGAACTGTCTAGTTCATACAGTAGATCAATATATCTTACATTATTACCATCATTTCTGCTGTAAATGTTTGATAATATTTCATTTATTGATCACGTTTTCCATTTTTACGTACTTTTTTCTTGAGACTTCATTCGGTATAAAAGAATTTGAATACTGAAATAATGATGATGTTATCCTGAAATGAGCACTTGTTATCACTAATAAATGTTGATTATTTTCATACAATTCCATCAATTTCATTCACTTTCTTTTCACAATTGAATCAGTCCATAATGGTAATCATATTTCCACTATTTCATATTATTACCCCACATCAATCATTACTTTACTTCCATTGCTTATTTTCTTACATAATGAATAACCACTTTTTTTTTTTTTAAGAAAAATTATCTTATTAATACAAAAATAATTTTATTCAGACAAAAATAAAGGAGTATTGGTGATGTTTTAACAAATGACAAAAGCCTTGCGGAGAAAGCAGTGGCAGAGAAATTTAACTTTAAATCTTTTTTTTTTTTTTGATTTTAAAAGTATTATTTGATATTTTTGCGCCACAATTTTTTGTGCATAGATTAAAACTGTTTGTTGTTTACTTGTCTATTTGCTTGAAAGATTGCTCGAATATTTGATATAGTATTTTCCTTAATAGTAGTGCTACCGTAGACTAAATCCAACTTTTAATTCGACTATTGATGATTGAGATTTCATAAAATTTTTGAACTCTTGCTGCAACTTACTGCGATCTTTCACTTTATTGCTCAGCGTTGGATCTTCGTAATGATCTTATCAGCATAGCATTATTTCATAAACATTCCTTAACTTTAAAAGCATTAGTTGCTTTGAATGAAACAAATTAGAACCGAAATTAAGTTTAGAGTTTAGAAATAATTAAATTCATTCCTACATCTTCCATGCTTCCAGGATTTAGTTAAATTGGTCATAGATAATGATACACTAAAAGGCAAGAAAAAGCCATCGTCGGCAGAAAGCTTTACGCAACAAATGTCATATAAAGTTCGCACATTGTATCTGCCAAATATTTTTATCTCAAAATAAACAATTTACAAATAGTTCCAAATCTAGAATTTGCACCGATGATATTCTTGCATTTACCAATAAAACAAATCTTAATGCCGAATAATGGCTCGCTGATTCAAAACCAATTTCAAATATCTTCACGTAGTATATGCTCAACTCAGTTTCTGCAAACGCTTCTCCGGATTTCAGCTCAAAGGATCATTGCATGGTAGCAATTTCAATTCATTAAAATATTGACTTCAATTAATTAATGATGATCGATCGCATCAGTTTTGCTATCATTTAATCATTGCTTATGTTAAATCGACAGAAAGTTGTGAGGAAATTGCTATCAAATGCTTCATGTTGAAATAAAACTTGGAGCACAGAAATGAAGTGAAAGTGATGATTGGTATTGAAAAAGTTTATGAAGTGTCTTTTGATAGATTTGAATATAGTGTCTTTCTCTTTTACTGCGTTTCCATTAATTTTTCAAATTCAAATGAAATATTTATGTACTTTTCTTTGAAGTTATTTTAACCTAAGTAAGCACTGAATGCCTCAATCAATTATTTATCAATTTCATTTGACTTCATGAGAATGGAAATGATTTAAATTGAGAATGAAATTTCATGTAGTTTCTCGTTGGGCGCAAAAATGATTAATTCTAATTGAACTGATGAAAATAAATTGAAAACCAGATGGAGAAGTTAGAATTGAATTTATAATTTATTCTTGTTTTGCTGGTATCTAATTTATTCATTTTTGTTTCAAAATATTGACGTAGTGAAAAAAATGTTTTTGTTTTTCAGCAATATTTTGAGCGAAAATGGCTTAAATCATGAGGACAGTGTTCGAAAATGAAATCGAAAAATGGATGTAATATTTCACGTGAAAAATTTTACTGATTTGATAGTTTTAGCTTGTCTCTTTTTTTTTTTTTTTTTTTGGAATATTTTGCTTTGTCTCATAATTCAATTTGTAATATGTAATATGTCTCATAATTTGCCTATAATTTCAATCATACATTGCTGATAGTTAGTTTTTCTTCAAATTTTTGATGCAATGTTAAATTAAAATTCCAATAAATGTCATATTGTAAGATTCTTTTTAGCAATTCTTGCTAAAAAATATTTGAAATCTTTCAAACAGTGAGAAAAACGGTCCAACACATATTTCTCTTTATTGTTTCATTTATTTGTTGATTCTTTCTCTTTGGGTCTGTTCTTTTTCGAAAAAAAAAAAAAGAAAAAACTACAGTATTTGATTTCTTTTCCAAGGTTACACGTCCAACTGCTAATTTCTACTTAAATACTTGATATATTTCATATTGATCTCTTTCTGTTTTCGTTTGGAATACTTCTTTTATAAATCAGTGTTCATTTTCTTTTTTCTGATTTTAAATTTTGAATTTTAATAAAAATCTAAAACCAAATGAACTAAACTAAATACTATGCACTATTCGTGACAAATTCTTCATCCGTACACTACATTTTATTTTCTGAGAATGACTTAAAATGAATTGCCATACGAATAAAATTGTTATTAAATTTTTCTTCTGAAATAAATCTCTAATAAGGTAAGACTTACGGAGAGTTTCATTTAAACGATACAAAATGAATGTTTTTTGAGAATATTCTCATCAAATTTAAGTCAATTATTACTGAGAAATGTCTATCCATTCATGATAACTTTTTTAACGCAAATTCAATACCGTTTTTAAATATTGGTTGGGCACAATTAAGAATGATTGTCATAGGAAATTGTTAGAGAAAAAGGAACAATTTAAATCATTGTTAAATGCTAATTTAGAAATGTAAAGAAAACAAGTAAATTTGTTAATTGTATTTACAAAAAGTAAAAGATCACACTAAGCAGTTAGCAGAATATGTAGCTTGAAAGAAAAAAAGTAAAATTAACCAATAGAAAACACATTTTGCAATTCCTCAATCAAACGTATAAAAAACATTTTCTGGAAGATTGTAAACAGAAGTTTATAATTCACAATTCTTATCCATTCACCTGTTTTGACCCTAATAATGATGACTTGTCAAACACACCTTTGATTTTGTAATGTTAACAAAGTAGCGTTGCTCAATCTCATCTTACAAATAGGTATGATCAATTTTGTTTTAAATTCAAAAATTTCATGATGTTAAAGTTTAGCCTAATTAGCTTCTTGATTATATGTTGTATAATAGAAAACATACATTGTTCCTTCATGCATTCAAAAATAAAGTTGACATTCAAAATTTCCAGCATTTTAGTTCCAAAACGTATTTAAAAAAAAAACCTTCAAACAATAGTAGTAACAGCAATAGAATACTGCTATCTTTATCATATTTTTGATACATTTTTTAATCGAATATTTTTCACAAAAAAAAATTTCTTTAAAATTAAGGAATTTCAAAAAATTGTATATTTGAAGTTTCAAATAGAATGGAATAAAATTAAAAAAAAAAACAGCAATAATTTTTAAAAAAATTTTTATTTTACAGTTATTTAGCAGAATATTATCAAATACAATATGTGGGATAAATTCATGATATTTTTTAAAGGATTTTTTTTTTTTTTTTTAGTTGCTTGTAACAGGACACTGAGAAATGAACCGACGAGTAAATATACAGACACGTGAAGCAAAATGATCCAAATTAGGTCGTCTTGTATTCTAATCACTTATAGTCTGTGTGGTACCGGGTAAAAAATCTCCATTGTCTTGATCTGTGTTCTCTTCGTCATGAACAAAATACAGCTCATTCCTAACATAAAAAAGACTTACAACAAAATATTCATTCTGATTTACATCTTTTTTTTTTTTTTTTTCTTTCAACTAATATCTATTCATTCCATCTATTTTTATTGTTAGAGAGCAAGGATCAGAGTATATTGGAAAATTAATTTAAAATTAAATCCTATTCACTTTCTTCATAATTATGCAAAAATTGAATGATACAACTAAATGGCACATAATTTAAAAAGAAATTAATTCAGGAAGAGCCACTTAAAATATAATCATTACCGTCTTATACATTAAGACAATTCATAGGTGGGAAGCATACCATAACTTCTTTTAAAAATAATTGCAAAATTTCATATGATACAGTTGGAACGAACAGGTTTTCGCTTAGGGTACCATGTGTTTCCTTGCTGTGGCGTATGACATCCGGAATACGAAAAGCGGAAAAATCACAATAGGTACACTGGAATGGATTACGATCGCCTACCTGAACATTCCATGAAAGATGCATCCATGCATGAAGTTCCAGGAATTTTACCAGTACCTAGAATGATCTTGCAAAAAATTATCATAAAGGAGTTAAGTGAGGCGCAAGAACATTATTTTATCAACATTTTCATAAAAAATTATTCCAATAAAATTCATTAATTTTCATTTACCATTGAATGACAAAGTGAGCAAGCGAGTTGCGGTTCATTAGCATAAATATCCTGCTCGTTATAACTGTAGCAATGACGACGACGTGATACATTAGTAACCATTCTATATTGGCCAACCGTAACCACTGTATCTAGAAACACGGTTATTTATACGATAATAACAAAGATCTGAAAAAAAAAAAACAAAAATAGATGAAGAAAAAAAAAAGAAAACAAACATAATTTTTATTTCTAAATAACTATATTTTGATCTAGAAGAAGTAATAGAAGCTTGAAAATATTACACAGTAGAAAAGGAATGTTTACAAAAAAAAGAATTTTTTTTTTAATAATGACTTTTTTGTGCGAAAAAAAAAAAATAATTTATAACTAAAATATATAACAATAACAGCATTATGTGTACGACATATGTATATGAAGTAGAAGCTTACAGTATATACGATTATTTATTGTATAATAAGCGATGAAACATTTTTACCTGCAACTTCTTCAATCGTTTCTCCATTATTTTTTCGCTTAAAACTCGAATACTGTGTGCCCTCGGTAACAGTCATATCAACATTTGGTAGTACTAATTGATTCATCGTAAATCGTTTCTTCGAATAGTTGAAATTTTGAGCAATTGGTTGATCAGGCTGATTCGATCTTTTTTTTGATGAACCCTTACCATCATTCATGGATTCGCAAAAATTTGTACTTGTCTTTGGTGGTGTATTGTTTTGAGAGTGTTCACCCATCTAAAATTATACTTTACCACTGCTTAATAGCATTGCTTTATAAATCGTTTCACTATTGTTTTCCTCTTTGAACTTTCACGATGATATTTTTATCCATGCAAATTTCATTTTTTCAATAAGGATTTTCCATTTATGCGTTCGTTGTGTATTAATCATTACCACAGTGAATCCTCGGATATCTCAATAGAAAGCCATCAAAAAATGACATCCACTAAAGAAGTGTCTATTCACAATTAAAGTGAATAGCTCTAGCTTGATGTGAATATACCTTTCGGTTATTTCTGCGCTTTTTCACCATTTTTCCAAGCTTTAATTTCAATCCTCTGAATAACTCCCGATTATAATCTAACTGGAATCCAAAGTAATTTTAACTGGAAACATTATTTGAGAAGACAGTTAGTGATTTTTGTCAATTAATCTATCGAGAAATTTCCTATTTCCATTTTTGGAAAATTTTTTATGTTTCTTCACCTCAGTCGGATAAATGAGCCAAAATTAAAAGTTATGAAGCAGAGAAGTTAAATGTCCAATCATACACGAACTCTCTCACAATACTGCTCTACACTTACGTCAATGAATCTCTTAAAACATTCCCAAAATACAGAGCAAATAACTTACACAACCGCTTTGTTATCGATTCAAATACAGAAGATAAGCATTCTGGGAAACAATAAGCTTTAATAAATATCAGAGTATCGATGCATAAGTATATATTCAAATTACATTCTAGGTTTACAATAAAATAATATATAGTTCATTGATTTTTTTTTTCTCCAGAATACAATTTCTCAGCTTAACGAGAAGCTGACTGTATCATTTTTACAGTTAAAAAAGAAACTGTAACAGTAATTTGTTGTTTGCTTACTGTATGATTATATTAAAATGTTAAGAGGTCATTAAATCGTATGTGATAAGTTAGTTTGTTGATCAGATTGAATGCTAATGTATGTGAATTGTATTGTGACCTATGTTCATCTATAAGGTCAGCAATATAACTTTTTGATTATTTCTTGCAAGAAAGAGAAAAAAGTAATCGATATGGCACTCATTCTGATCAATTTGTATTATCTGATATTCGCATGTGCATTAAATTTTCCTTTTTTGCTTTTTCTTTTAATTTCTTATTTATTACTGTAAAATTTGAGTAAAAATAAGAATTTGAAAAAAATTTTTTTTTTTCTTCTCTAATACATTACAATTTATTTACTTATTATCAAACTTTTTCGTACATTCATAGTATCTTGCGTAATTTTTTTGTTCCCTCCAATATAATTTATACGTAAATTATCTTTATCTTTTATACGTAAATCATCTTTATCTTTTATACGTAAATCATCTTCATTTTTTATACATAAATCATGTTTATCTTTTATACGTAAATCATCTTTATCAGTTTGATTATCTATACACGTAAATCATCTTTATTAGTTTAATTATCTAACAGAGTTGAAACTTCACTGATAAAAAGTAACTGATAATATTAGTACACTTATAAGACAAATACCAAAGTGAAAATATACAAGTTTCTAACTTTGTTTAAACATATTATATCTCAATTTTGTGCAATATTGACACAATTGTTCGTATCATTTCAATGAATTGTTAAAAGTGATTAACATTCACCAACTTTTCTATTCATGAAACAATCACGAACGATTGATTCAAATAATTTATAGACTGTTTGTATTATCTGCCATAGATTTTGTTACGAACAAACTGTAGATCATAAATTACAGATAGCAATGAACTATTCAACACATATGTTCGTTCACCTCTTTTGTGGTGATACCTGGTAGTAAGTATATTTGCACTGTCACCAAAAATGACAAAGGCCATATAATCTGAATAAGTTGGAAAAATCGAAGAACAAGTATGACTTTTACATTTTATTCCAATTTTCTGATCTTTTAAATTAATATCTTCCTTTTGTCTTCTCATTGTTTGGACATTTCTTTCCCTTTTCCTTTAACTGATTCAATTTTATAATAAATCCAAAGCAGTGGCCATTGATGATAAGTTATAGAAGAGAATTGTTGGCAAATTGAAGATGGAAGCTGATAATAAATTGGAGTGGAAAGGCTAATAATAACAACGATAACTATTATACCGTAATTTACGAAAAGATCTTAGAAAGAAAAAAAAAGTAAAAGCAATAACTACTAATTGTAACTTACAAAATGATCCGTGGACAAAAGTAACGTCAGTACGTATAATAAACTTTTGGAACATCTAGTACAGGCCAAAACCACATATATAACAAACTTTTTTTGTGGATTAAGCATTTTCCAAAATTCATTTTATGGCAACTCATTGTTATCCCTTTTTTGAAAATCTAGACTTTCTAGATTTTCAAAAATTTCTTCATCGATGCTGAAATTCCAACTTTGTAGTTTTCAAAGATTTTTTGAACATATTTTGTCCTGGAAAGAGAAAGTTATCTTTGTAGAATTCTACGAAAATCAGGAAAACCAAGTGCAAAAAAAAAAAATCTCTTAAATCGTTGAAGTAATGAAGTGTACCTTTCAATATTTGTTTCCGTGTTTATGGATTGTACGGTTGAGAAACTGACTTGTTATGTTATGAAAAGAAACAGTGCAACTTTTTTTGAGAGTGCAGTGCACTATTTTTAAAAAGATACCTGCCTAACAATAGCGTCCTCAACTCATTTCTGATTCCAAGGCTAATTGGTTTTTACCAACTTTTCACTAAAGTCATTAGTTAAATTTTCAATTAAGCAAACCCTGAAGAACAACCGAGAGAGATAAGGGAGAACTCACCTCGGTCTTTTTTGTTTCTAGCTCTTTTTATATTCTCGGCTTAATCGATTCACAATTGTTAGCATAATTTAAATTTCAGATTTTGAGCCAAAATAAATAATTTCTGCAATCAGTACTACCAGCAAAATGAAATCCCTCGTGAATGGTAAAATATATTTTGGCAAATAAAAATAACCGACTACTGAAATAAATTCCCAGTGTATTTGTACGTAATCAACGATACTGAGTAATGCATTTTATGCTAAAATCATCAACTATTAAAGCATAAATCTAAACCATCAAAATATCCAAAAATCATCAAATCTCAAATCAATGGAACTGTTTATTATTATTACTACAATTTACCAGTGTTGTTATTCCGCTACCGTTTCGTTTATTTTTTCTTGTGTCTTGTTCAGATCCGCAATCAATGTGCTTCAAGAAAATAGAAAATTTATTTATAAAAGTTAATTACAAAATTTTATTATAATAGTACAAAAACAGTAAACAAAAAATTCATTTACACAATAAAGTTAAAATATGAACTTATGATAAAAAATTTGAACGGTGTATGAATTAAAGCCAAGCAATGCAATTCTTTGCCCTATAGCTTTAGGGCTCCTTACAACGACTTAAATCAATTATTTCAATTTAAAATTAAAGGAATATATCGTAGCATAAGCATGCAATGATTGGATGATGATATCCTAAACACCTCACAAAGCCTAATACTATTATAATTTATACGCTCATGAAACTTCTGCTTGTTATCCGATCTTTGGTAACACCGCGGTAAACTACAATGAAAACAAAATAACACATGTTTTTTATTTTAAGCTGTCTCATTGAAGATCAAGTAATTCGATAATTCAAATTACCGAAATCGCGAACAATGATTGACTTAAATGGGAGAATTCAGTAATATTTTTGTGTAGTCTTGAAGATTGCTAGTGCAAGTTTTCAAAATAGCAATAGCAAACATCAAAGAAAAATGTACTACATTCCCGGAATACTTCTACCCCTAAAAATTTTTAGTGATATTTAATCAACCTTAATCATTTAAAATCCATTGTAGGAAAGACAATTTTTGGATATGACAAAAACTTTACCAAATTCTCTCATCTAATTTGTCTGCTCGCTTGAAATATCGAATTGCTTTATCCCTGCAAAGTGGAGCAGAAATTTCTATCTAAATCATTTTGTGAAGGGAAATTTTGATTAAAAAGATAGAAATACATACAGAGCAAAAGAGAAATTATTAACAGATAATTTAACAGCTACAATACAATATTAAATACAATCAACTAACCTAAAAATATCTCTGTTTTTTCATATGTTAGCATCACATCACTGTTTATATTTTAGTCTAAGATATTTAACAACAGAAGAAACAAAGACTATACAGAAAGAATGAAAGTAATAAATAGAAGGTCTAAAACTTCAATCATTTCTGTTGGAAGAATATCACACTCCATAGCGAGAAAAACACTCCCACTAATTGTATCACAAGATTAATAAATGAAAAAGTAGCAGAAAAATTTTTGCACATTTCTTGTGATTAGTTAACTGAGGAAAAATTTACATATTTTGGCTGAAAATAGACTATTGCGTTTCTGATTTGTGACTGCATATTAATAAGATTGAACAAAAGTACTGCGAAAAATAAAATAAATATAAGCATCAATATAAAAGCAAAAAGGAGGAAAAAAAAAAACCAAAAAATAAAAAGAATAAATGTGGATAATTACAAATGATATGAAAAAGAACTACAAATATAAATAAATGCGAATAATTACAACAAAACATAATACTGTCATCACGGATTCCAGGAATCATTGAAAAGCATTTGACTCATCATGCAAAACAAAAAACAAAACCAGAAAACTGCTCCAACCAACAAGGCTGAAAGGCTAAAACAAAGCAATGAATGCGATCAACTGACAACACAGAGATTGTGTTAGACGAGATCACGCAATATGGGTTCATATTCAAAGAAATCAAATATTACAAATGATACATCATAATGATGAAATGAAAGCTACTGAATAGATACAAATCCGGTGATAGAAACAAACATGGAATAACAATATACATAATAAATCAAAGAAAGAGCATAAAAAAACCATTATATGGGACTAAAAAAAAAAAGTTAGAGGCAACAGATTTGTCTGTCTTATAAAAAACCATTGAAAAGTTTGGATCAAAAATAATTTGACAATTAGGAACATGACGTAGTCTGATCAGAAGATGAACAAACTGATGATGTGCTGCCCTCTGCCGAACAGCGATGGCAACAATACAATGATGTTTGATCTACTTCGTTAACCGTTTGCCCAACACATACATAATGATACCATCGCGAACAACCCGCTCCACACTGAATCCAACGAATGTGATCACCTGTAAACATTAGAGTGCAAAGCATAAAGAAAAATGGGTCGTCAAAGAGATATCGAATGACATAAAAACTCAACGATCAGAAATACATCAAATTTCATTCTTAGTTCACTTTTAAATTATCTGCTTGATTTGAATCGATTTTTTTCAAAAATCATTCTCACTTCAGTTTTATAGAACTAATCCATAAAAAATCACAATTATTTTTAAACCAAATATATCTAAATGCCAAGAGAACGTTGTAAATACCACAGCAACTAACTGTAAGGCTTCAGGCAATTGGTAGCAGAGCAGACGTCTTCTTCTTCATGAAAATCGTTCTTCGAACGTTTCCGATGTCCCGCCATAAATTTGCCATTTCCTAATATGTTTCGTTTCAGACCTCGACGTCTTTTATTACAGCTATTATCTGGGAACAAAACAGTTGAAATTTGTGCCAAAATTGGTCGCTGTTTAATCTGTTCATAAATCTCCTTGTCTTTTTCAGTAGGAGGTTTCACTCGAATAAGTACATCAGTAATCAACTTCCACACTTCCGAATTCAATATTTCGTTACAGAAAACCGCGATGAGAGACTCATCAACACTGAACGAAAAACATATGAACAATTATTTTGCTTATTTATTCACAAATCAACAAAATGAAGATGTACAGGCAGTGCTTAAAATTTAACAATAAAACATCCCACACAGAGGGGTGGGATGAAATCCAAATACAGTTTCACCAACACTAGATTATATTGGATATGCGCTTATATGTTGAAATTCCTTATCATTCTAAGTCTTGCTATGACAATTCAGATATACAAGTTCTGAAATGCTGATGAATTCTTTAAAATAAACAAACCTTTTACATAGTTCCGCATTAACAGGAGTACCAAGAGGTGGTAATTTGCCAATAACTTCCAGAGCTTCCGCGTAGGCCAGTTCAGTATGTTTCAAAGCCGTTTCAACCAGCAAATGTTCCAAAGATGGTATAGCAGCCTCACAGGCACTCTTTATATCGTCAACAAAAGGACGGCGGCTACGCAAGCATCGAACACAAAGATAATAGCCCGCCGGAAGCTGTGACATGAAGGGATTCCATTGCACGCAATTTGCTGAAAAATTTTTCTTTATAGTGGAATAAAAATTTTAAATTGGTTCAGCAAAAAAAGAAAAAAAATCAAAGTTTAATTCTGTTGCAGATTCTTAAAACTTAATAATGAGCTCTTATAATGAATAAATCATAATAGTAGTTCCTGATTAATAGGAGATGATAAGATGCAATCTGTTCTGACCTTTGTAATGAATAAATTACCACGAATAAACCAAAACTTATCCCAATTTACAGCATCTTTACGACTCCAATTTTTCTATACGACAATGACGAAAACAAATAAAGACGATCCTTAATCCCTTTTCGCCTCAAACATGTAGTGAGTATCCTTCAGGTATCTAGCGTATGCAAAAGTCTCCAAGACTATAATTCTAGTCACCTAATGGTAATCAGAAGACGAATGAAGAGAAACCAATTAACAAGATTAGTTCATCGGTTGTCATTTGCAAAAAAGATGAGATACACTGATAATTTGAATGGTACTATGGACAGGTGATGAAAATATAAATTTAAACTAGACCAAATTAATTTCACAAACGTACAGTGATATTTGGCATGACAAAGCAGACAACGAATAATAGAATCATCCTCTTCCCTCACCCTACCGCACAAACACATTTGATCAATGGAGCGGGCTTCATTTGATTTTCGCAAAGTTATTATAAATCTACACTGCTGTTCATAAAGCGAATTGACGTGATGTATCTGAAATTTAATTAAATTTCTTCAGAAGGAATAAATCAAGTACAACCTTAAGGTTACTCTCACAACATTAAATTCATTGACCTAAGGAGAGTTAAACGACTTACAAGCTGTTCGACAGACTCGAAATTTTCAATATATCCCCAATTGTCACGGAGTGAAAGCGGATCCACCAGGACCAGTGGTGTTGCAACACCTTCGATTAATTCCGTCAAATCGTCTCGACCGTTCAATATCTTGAGATAGCAAGTAGAAACATAGGTAAAAGCAAATAAATAAATCCCCAAAATCGTCAGGTAACTTAAATTTTTTTTTAATTAGGATAATTCCAGAAAAAAAGAAAACCTCGACAATGCTGAAATAAGATGGAGATGACGCAAACAAATGACCAATACGTCGGCAAAAACACTGAACGCAATCATGGAGTTTTTCTATATCCGAATTCATTGCTGAATTTTTCAGAATGAATGATTTTCCGATTTTGAAAAGCAAATCGCTTAAAGATTTCAGCGTATAAGTCTTGTTTCCTAAAAATTTGTTAAAAATAGTGAAACTGAAAGAAAAACATGGAAAGAAATTGATTCAAAGGAGTAATATTCTTCAGAATCACAATCGATGCATCGAATGCTTATATGTCATTAAGAAATCTCCACTGCCTTGAAGCACACACTAAGCTGTAGGAAAAGATGAAACAACTTAATCTAGATTACAATCTAATGATCCAGACGCCGGTCGGATCTCGCTACTAACATTAAGAATATTTTAGTATAAAGTACAGCAAAAAATGTGCAACCTACCTTTCAAACGTATAGCAGTGTCATAAACATTTCGGGCAAACTTGTATTCATTTCTAAACTTATCAATGTATTCTTCTGCCATCCATTCCGAAACTTCCAAAGCCGCTCGCATTTTCTCAGCCTCCTCCATTCCGATTCCTTCGTTTTTTTTATCTTGTAAGAAAGTTTGCACCTTTAGAAAAAGTTATCTTATGAGGTTGAATAAACACGTCGATTTATAGGGAAGCTAGACTTTTAACTTGAATTGTAGTAAAAAAAAAATACAGTTCTTAAATTTGACTACATATAAGACTTCCGTTACCCAGAAATGAATACTTTGGATCGAATGCTTCTACCGCTGTTAAACCAAATAATATCCATGCTTGATGATACATTAAAAAATTTTCTTCGACCTAAGGACCGCAGAATATTAGAAGACTGTTTCCTTAAAATAATTCAGTTGAATAAAATTGGGGAAATAGCAAACGAACTGCATATTCACTCTGGTGACCGATTTTCAACATCACATTCAAAGCATCAACTTCATTCTGAAATTTGACATCGCCATCAGCAATGGATCGTCCCTTTTCGATTAAGTCCATCAACTCTCTAAGTTTCCATCTTCCTTTTGCTTGATCAAGCACAACAGCATTTTGGCTCCTCAATTTGCTATCTGGTTTATTTTCGGGTGTCCAAGTCAACATCTTATTTGCACATTGTAGCCAACGGCACTTATCCAACATCTAAAATTGAATAAACAATATTTCGATTAATATTCTCAATATATATTTAATTGATATCCTTCTTATGTTTATATCCAATTAATATCCATCTCAATGAAAAAAACTACCCCATTCCATTCTTGATAAAGTCTTGTTCAATAATAAAAGAATTACCCTTTCTAGATCATCGATTTCCGTCAAATTAACATTAAAATCATCAGCTTCTTCAATTAGTTTGTTTGCCAAATCAATGTAATGTTCGTATTTGACGGTGTAATCTATCGCACCCATTAAAAATTGTGAACAGCGCTTACGCCAATCCCCAATACGTTTCATATAATTCTATAAAAAGCTATCGGTAAAATAATGATATTTTCGAAATTCTGTTCAATTTATAGGGTCGATTTATTGTTTTCGATTCCTCCTGAAACGATTTATTAATTCTTAGTGAAGACAAAACTTCAACCTTCCCCAACTAGTAAATCGAAATACTAAACTTTCATCTCCCAACAAGCAGTAAATCAAGCTAAACCCTGCAACGTAAAAAGCACGTATGTACGAACTTTAACGATGAATTCCAAATTAAGTATGCTGCACGGTAATTCTTCGATCGATTGTTCTAGTTCCTCGATGTCTTTAATATCGGCTGAACATTCATTTGCATGTTTCCGCAAATTGTTCCTAAACAGTAATAACAAAAAATATCAAAACAACCCACCTCATCCTCAAAAAAAAAAAAAAAAAAAAAAAAAAAAACAAAAAAAAAAAAAAAAAAAAAAAA
>JARVGP010000943.1:0-26336 GCA_029876185.1 Mansonella ozzardi | reverse complement strand
AGTTAAGAAGTTCAAATGATATCTATCTGTAGGATGTGGACATCCAAAAGAAGTTGTTGCTATTTCTATGTTAGCTATTTTTATCAACATATGACCACTTTATTGCAACTACAAATAGCATATTGATTGCATCTTATAGAATATTTCATCGAAGTTGCATGATCTGTTAAGATAAATAAATGATTTATTTGCAATAGTTTAATATGATAATTGAATTATATTTAAATTAAGATAATTTTTATGCATAATTTTAGAAATATAAAGATGTCGGTAAACTGTAGTTACATTCATTTAGTTCATGGTATTTAGTGTAAAGAAGTTGGTCTACGTGGTTGGAATTTATTATAGGAGTTGTTTTGCTTTCTAAAGAAAGGTTATAAATGGGCACTTCCACAAGGTTGCAATCAGAAAGCTCAGAAAGCATTTCCCGAGCAACAATCTCTTTCTCTGAGCCTATGCTCGGTGTTCCGTCAAGGCTCGTTTTAATGAAACTAATCGATTTCGTTTATAGATCACTTTTTAAATATGACCAATTTGGAATTCAAACTTAAAAAAGATGAAATGTTCTTGAAGGTGGAAATCTTTTATTGGCTCCTGTGTGTTCTGCTTTTGTATTCTGTTGACTCAACTGGGACTCATAAAATAGTTACAGTTGAACTTGTTCAAAGTTGAGCTTGTTCAAAAGATCTGAAGAAGGCAAAATTTGAACAAAACAGAAAATGTCGTTTTTTAGTAAGCTAAGAGCGTAGATAGTCTGATCTATTGAGTCATCCAAGAAATGACCTGAAATCTGACCGAATTGTAACCACTATTCATGAGATTATTCACTGTATCATAGTATTCAAATTACACTATTCATTATTCAGTATATCACAGTATTCACACTATTCACAGTATAATTATTCACAGTACACCTAATATTCACGTAAAAACTATCGGATAAACGATCAGAAGGATCGATAGAAGAAGTGAATTAATCTGGCAGTCAACTATATCATTGTGTATTTGTCATTAATCTGATGACAACATTCGTCCTATAAAAGTAAAAGAAAGACAACTTGATTGATTGAAATTTTATTTTTAGTATTAAATGCTAGAAAATATAAAATACAAGTGCTGTCCGAATGTAGTGTAAATGTTTCAGATATGTATTGAAGCCAGGTGAATATTTACACGATGTTAAAGAATCAGAAACTCTTAATAATTTCACACGCCGCGCATGCTCCATGACTGTTTACGGTTTATTCTTTGATTATGCTACTGTCATTTCTAAGGATGTCAAGAATGCATCGATCGTTTGTGAACAACATGAAGTCTTAAATCGATACAGGGATATTCGATGTCTTGATCAGACTAGAGTGATAGTTCCGTTAGTGTATCTTTAGTTGTACAAGAAATGGACATTGAGAATAAGTTGTTTTCTTTTTTCTTTTCTTCTCAAAACTTTAATTTATTTTTACAATTAATAGATATTGGAAAACGTGAGAATTTATATAAGTTTAGCTCATCGTTTGACAAACATTTTGACTTTATTTTTTTCAAAAGTTTCAGGCATGCATCAGGCACACATGATTACATTAATGCCAATTATGTGGATGGATTTCGGGAGGAGAAAAAATTTATTTTGACGCAATCACCACTGGAAAATACTGTAGAGTCATTTTGGGCAATGATTTATCAGGAGAATGTAGTCGAAATTGTTGCAATGGCCAATTTATATTCACTAAAAAAGTTCTTGTATATTCCAGTCAAGCGATCAGCTACTGTTGTATTCGGACCTTATTCCATCAAATTTTGCGGATCGCAATTAATTCGGAATGCCTATGAAGCGTCAGTATTAAAGGTCGTGCTTCACTTTACTTATCAATGCTTCACTGTTATCAGTTCGATTTTGAGATAACAACTAGTGTGATAACGACGAGTGAAAAAGAGAATGTAAATAATAAAGTTTCATTTCTAAAGCGAGAATTGATTTGAAGCTTAAATCGCTGAATTGCATAGCCGTGCTTTTTCAAATGGATTTTAATATTATGTTTGCTTTAAATTAAATTTCAGTTGAAAAAAAGTGATGGGCAAGAGCGGAAAATTCTTCATATATGCTTTTATGCATGGCATGATAAAGGATCTCCAGAAAGACCAACTGAACTGCTTTATTTGATGTCCGATATAAATTACAATCGAAAGCTATTTATTAAGGAAGCAGAAAAAAGTGGCTGGCTAAAAGATGGACAGTATGTTTTCGATGTATATACTCCCTTAGTTTCAAGATAAGTTTTGAAAACTGAGTTACTCTCTGTGTTCGTTATGCTGGGATATTTTTTATAATCTGATTCCTTTTATAAAGTTATCAGATAAGTCTAGAGGCCTCATTCCAATGTCTTACGTCCTCTATAGATCAATTTGTTCGAGAAAGAGCGGGACATAACTTCTTCCGGAATCATACGAATATGCTTAGTTCCAGTTCACCAATCGTTGTACATTGTTTGACGGGTGCAAGTAGGAGTGGCACATTAGCTGTATTGGATATTTGTTGCTGTAAAATGGATTATACCGAGAAGCTATTTAATGGAAATGTATTGGTGGATGTTCGAGATACAGTACTTCGTGTCAGAACACAACGTGACAAAGCAGTTATGAAACCCGAACAATATTTATTATTACATTTACTTGTGATCGAATATGCTTTACGCCAGAAATATTATGATGATATTGATTTCATTGATTTGTCAAACTATACCAGTGCTACGTGAAGATTACTGATATGTTTTAGTTTTATATTATTTTACATAACTAAACTTTCGAGGCAATGCAAGTGAAAATAAAAATGTAATAAACTACCTACTATGCTTCAGAACAGGTGATCATTAACTCCATATCACATATGATACACATTGATTCCAAAGCGTAAGAGAGCTTGAATGCATGATTTCGACAAAAGTAAGGAAGTGAAGGGATAAGGGCAGAAAATACTTTCATTATTCTTAGCTCTCTTGTTGAATCAAGAATTTTGAAAGCTTGTTTTCGGTAATCTTGAACAACTTTTGGAAGTGTAAGAAGTATCGAGGTTGTTCAAATGTAATTAGCGTTAAAATTATTATTACTACAAAATATTAGATTCCGAAGATAGCGAATATACATATGATCTGGAAATTATGTTTATATCCTTACTGCCCGTAAAGCGGCATTTCTCAATAGCCGATAAGTCCTTGTAAGTTCACCAGCACCTGTTTTTAAGCCATTAGTGACATATGCAAGAACCAGCTTCTCCTCCATATCCATCATTATCGTGCTACCACCAAGACCTGCATGTCCAACTAGCCAATGACCCTATTAAAATTATAAATACCAGGGATCTTTTATTGCTTTACTCCTCACTGAAATCAATGTTAAAGAGAAAATGCAGGACATTAGAAAAGTATAAAAGAAAATACGTACAGGTTTGAGTGGATGAGGCTCGTACATGAAACCATATCCTTTTGCTAGTGGCGCAAGGATCACTTCATCTAAGCCATGTGATATTTCTGGAGTTTTAAAGAGATCTAACAAACTGTTAGATACGATTTTTCCTTGTAAGAAAAATGAAAATAATTTAGCTAAATCTTTGGCTTTTGTTATGCCTAAGACAGCTCCTTGCTCCATACGATGAAGATTTGGATCGTTAAATGTATTTGCACTCTAAAAAAGATTATCATCAGAGTGAAACAGATATTAAAACAAGCCTTTGTGTTAATCTTTTCTTTCAGAAAAAAAAAAAAACCAGTCTAAGAGAATTACTGCATCTAGCTTCATCCAGGCGGTTGTTTTCCGAATTTTTTGTACTATTGAATTGGGAGCTCTCAAATTAAATGTGCTCAGTAGATATATAATCCTTGGATCGTGCAAAATCTCTTTCAATTTGTAGGACAATGAAGGTAATGTTAATCGAGATACGGTATATTCTTCTTCTGAAGGCAGACCAAAGTGAAAGTCGATGCCTGAAGAACACATTTAAATGTTATTGCTCAAAATTTTTTTTTTTGTTTTTTCTTTCTTTTTTGTTTTCAATTTTCTTTTTTTGTTTTCTATGCAAAAATCGTTGAAAATTTTTATTTGTTTTTGCCGACTAATAAGCAATTATGATTTGCTAATTGTTTCGATCGTATAATTCAAAAGTATAAAAGAAGATGGATTTTGTGTGCAAAAAAAATATATGAGCAAGCGACTGAATCTTTATAAAGGAAAACTTTAGATGTATTTATTTGTTGAAAAATGCATCATCATGGACTAAATAATCATTTCAAAAGTATAGAATTTTTCTAAATCACATAATGAAGTAAGCAATAGCAATGGTTGATATTTTCACTTGACTCACCAAATTTCTCAGCAATTTCTTGTCTAAAAAAAGTTCCGATACCACGACGTTTGAAGTCGACATGCCTAATAATTTGATCAACAAGCCATCCATACGTTACTGCGTGATATCCTGTTTTGGTACCTAAACGTAAAGAATAATTACTTTGAAGTGATGTTATTGTCAAGAATATGTTTAAGTAGTGGCGTGGAATGATTCAAAAGATAACTGAAACTTTTACAATTGTTTGTACTAACAGGGAATTTATATTTAACTATTTTTATTTCTTCTCACTTAAATATGATTTCGATTTTCTCTTTTATGAAGAAGTCATAATGATATTTTTGAATAAAATGTATTTATGGAGAAAATTGTTATAAAATGAAAAAACTCCACAAAGGAAGCATGGGCTAATGATATGTTTGAGTTTCCAAGCGAATTTTTTATTAGCTAAATACCGCTTGATCTAACCTGGTATCCAATTCGGTTTTTGTCTTGCAATAATTTCAGCCATTTTTTCATGATCAAATGCATCTTCCTTAGAAATCGATTCGTTAAAAGCTGCCAAACCTGCCTTAAAAAATCTGAATTTTGTGGGTTTGTTCTGCATCAGTTGCAACGATTTCAAACTACTGAATGCTAATAACAACAAAATATCAAAGAGCTTACACTGTGATTCATAATCCAACCAACAGTAATATTTTCTTTACCATTCTGAGCAAATTCTGGCCAAAACTGGCAAATGCGATCCGAATACTGTAGTTGTCCTCGATCAACCAGAACAGCTATACACAGTGCGCTCACCGCCTATATAGCACTTCAAATGATATACGATACCAAAATATATTGATCATACGAAAGAGGTGACAAACTTTTGTAGCGGAAAATACGACAGTTCTTGTATCAGATGTCCAATGACGTAGTGAACTTGCATCTGCATATCCTCCTTGTAAGTCAACCACTAATTCATTATTCCAATATATTGATATTGCTGCACCTTCCCGTTCCCATCCACCAATAAAATTCTTCCTATAAGTTGGGATGATGAAGTGGTAGGTGAAGAACGAAACTTTATGATTTCGCTTGCATATTCAAACAGATGGTCTGCACCAAAAAGAATAAAATGAATTTCTCTTATACAACTTTAAATTAATTAAATTCAAGAAAAAGGGAGCTGTTACTTGACTTGATTAAATATTTCACTGTTTGCAAAATTTATCCTTAAAAAATTGGTGATTGGTACTTCCGTACTTTATAAGATTCGTTGGTTGTTTTAAGAAGTATTCATGATAATCCATTTATTATCGTTTGTTTTTCATATATTACAATCCGTTTATCTTATCTCACCAGAATAATCAATAGTAAAACTACATATTCCGAAAAGCAAAAATACTCCATTATTTTTTCCTTTGGAATATTAGAAATTCTAGATTTCGTGATAGAAAAAGAATCTGTTTCGAAAATCGCAAATAGAAAACATAAATTTGGATCTACTCCAATTTGTTGATTTTGCCTTCGGTAATTTTACTCATTCATTTGGTTGTAACAAGAAGAGAAGAATAAAACAAGTTCTATAAAATTTCTTATCTAGCATTTGTTCGTCTCGATTCATTTTCTTATGAGAAATTTTCTAATAAATACTTTCTGTCTCAATTTATTTCATGCTTCACACATTTCTGCAGAAACTACAAAAAAAAAAACAAAAACTAAAGGAAAGTAGAATACAATAGTTTTATGAATTGTATCGTCGAAAGGCATTTGGTTTTAAATTAAATTTTTTAACACCAAGTTAATGTTAAAAAAATTATTGCATTCATTGGTGCCGCATTCTTCTGATCAATATTTTTCCAAATGCGCTCTTTGAAATGGACGAGTTAGTAACAAATATGTGCTGCTCATCAATTTATTTGAAAAAAGCGATAATTAGCCATTTGCTCATCTGTTTAATATGCTTTCTTTATCAAACAGATTATTATCAATTACTTTGATAATAATTATTATCAATTCAATTACTACTTGCAATCAAATAAAATATTTCTAAAACGAAGCTAATTAGTTTTTGATGAAAACTTTTTAGAGACTCCAAAAAAGTAAAAAGTAAGAGTAAAAAGCTTCAGCATAACTTATTAATAATCTCTTTTCGATAAACAACAATCGGAATTCGTAATAAGTGACAAGAACCCAGGAGGTGTTAATAATAATTTTATGACGAAGAGAGCTTTTTGAGATAATAATTCTGATCCTCATTGATGTTTTCAGGCTTTTTTGGCAAGTGGCGATTAGGTGTGCAATGAGCAATAGTAACATTACAAAAAGTTGGAATCGTTACAAAACTATGTGCTAAGTTTATAGCATAACATCGGTCTTATTCGAACAAATAGTATCGAATAAAGAGAAAGAGTTGTGGTAATTATAGTCATTCAACTTTTTTATCGCGATATCGGATTTTGAAAATCTGTTCAAAAACACCCAACCATTTTAAATTGTTCAGAATTTCAAGTATTGAATTTGAAATACTTCGCCGTTTTAAGATAATACGGTTAACAACAAAAGTTGTTTCAATTCGCTTAAATTGGCATATTTCACAAACTGGGATGATATCATTTTATTTATCGCTCAGATTTATGAACACTTTTCAGAAACAAATATTGTTAAATATTCCCTACCTGAAAACTCTTTCGACTTCTGTAAATTGCTTCGTAGTTGTGCCAAAGATATTATTAGCCGGTAAACGTTGGTCATTTAATTGAGACATGTTAGATATGTTTCAAAAACTGTTGCAGCTAGCAACTAATATGGCTAGCAATATTGCTGACTATTTAAGCTGCTAGTAGTGTTATCAGCGATAGCCGAGGAATTCATTGCAGTTTCGGAGGGCGGTACGACTCTTTTGCCAACACAATGATTTTCCACTGCTTCGATCGCATTTTCATGTGATGCAATGTCTGCCAACGAAAATTAAAAGCACCAATAGAGTAGCGCAATGGCATTCCACACTGTAATAAGCATCACATTAAAAGCACTAAGTGTTTACTGGGAAATTCAAATTTAAACAAAGAAATTCCAATGACTTGATCAATTTCAAAACAAGTGTCACATGCGAGATAATTTGCTCGATTGTGCAATAAAAGAATAAAACCGAACTAATCAGTAAAAATGATTCCATGCCATAGCATCAATCAAGCATTTACAATATTTGCTACGAATCATTCGATATGCAAATCTTTTCTGACTTAATATCATTCATTTTGCATAAAACATAATAAAAAATTATTTAAAAACAAATTTCCAGAAATTACTCAACAATTTAATACATTTATATGTTTCAGAAGTGGTCAGATAGGGTTCAAGGTAGTTGGAAAAATAGAAAATTAACTCGAAATATTTCTTATGCAAATGTTAATATTTGTGAAGATATTGATGAGTTAAAGCAACGCTTGTTGCCAACTCTAATCGCTACCTATGAACAGGTGAGTAAATGCTTTAACGAAATGCAAATGTTTAGTCATGGAATTCATGTTTCGTTGAGCAAATTATCTTTTTTCCTAAATTATTATTTTTTTATTATTTTTTTTTTTTATATATTATTTTATTCCTGCAAATTAGCTAAAGTAGTTTTTGCAGAACGGTTATGTAACAGTATGGCGAATGCCTATTGAAATATCGCAATCAAAACTAGCTGGTCGTTATAAACCATCTAATGCTTGCACAATAATTGCTGTCAAATTGAGTGAATATATCTATCGAGAAGGCATCATACTACGACCTACGCAAATATCGTTTCCGAGCACAAGAAATAGAGTTAGATCACGTTCACGATTCCGAAATTGGCCATCGAAAATATCAAGTGAATTTGAAAAAGCTCGGCCAATAATGGTATATAAATTCTTCACTGCTTTCCAATTACGATCACATGAATAGGTACCAATGCAAATGGTGTTGAGAAATTATTGATGTGCAAACAAAAAAATTATTTTGATCACTAATTCATTGTGATTATTAATAATTTGCATATTCAAATTATGATTGAATAATTCTTCAATAATGACACAACGACGACAACACTTACAAACTACTGATAAACTTTACTTTTACAGCGTTGTTCAGCACATTTGTTAAATGCGTTCATTAATGCCATCATTGAGGGTAATGCAATTCACGAAAAGCAAATGATCAAGCGACGTCCAGCTTGTTGTTGTTGCGATCATCATGCGGAAACATTTACCATTCCACAGGTATCGTTGTCACATCTATATCTTTAAGAAATCAACAAATTGATTTTTCTTCTTTCCAATAAGGAATCTGTCCAGATCAATTTTAATGAATTTAATTTATAAATAATTTCAAAAATGCTAACAAAGTTAGATGACAAAAATTAATCTATTAACATTTAATACTAATATATTGTCGAAATTGAGAATGATTAAAATGAAAATTTTTGTAAAATAATAAATAGGCAGTGGAAGGATGTGGTAATGTATTTCGAGAAATCGAGTATGTTACCGTTCATGGAAAAATCATTTATAAACTGAAAGAATTTTTACTGGCACCTATAAAAAGGTTTTTCTTTTTTCTTTTGATCATTTTCATTATGATCCCCTACCCTTTCTGATTGTCAGTCATCGATTTTGTAGTTTGATGAAATGTCGTGGCAGCTATGGTTTTTTTATTTTTCATTCCTCGGCAATGTTGATATCTAATTTCTCATCAAAATTTTAATTTACGTGACAACTGATTAGAAAGGAATTGAAATCACCTGAAATGAAGCACTACTGCGCGCGCAGAGTCCTCTTTTTTTCGGAGCCTTGAATTCAATTCCTGCTTTTTGCAGCAACGTACAAAAATAACAAAACATATCCTAACCAGTAAAAGTTAACTTGTCAAAAATGAAATCAATCTCAAATCTTTGTTCCAGTAGCTTACTCAAGGATCATTTACAAATTTATATGATACTTATTCTATTTGAACGATCCGTTTTACTGGTCTATGAGCGTGAATGCAATGCTATATTCTTGCTTGATACGCACACACATTGGAAAACAGGAAATAGAAAGACAGGTGAATTCAAAACAAGAAGCAAAGGAAAGATTCTTACAAAGTTTGATAGTTCGAGAAATCAATTTGAAAAGAGGATTTTGTCCAACCTGTTTCAATTTAAAGTGTTCTGGTTTAGGAGGTTTGATCGCTATGTGTTCAGTAAATAATCTGGATTATTTGATTAATTGGATGTGTTGGAATGTTTTCCCGGAAACAGTCTATAAACTAAATTGTGATCAAGTAATGTTCAAATACAATGCATAGAACTGATCACTTTCGAAGTAATATTGCAAAATTAATTGAATGATAGCTCAATTTACTATTATTAATATAACTGATACAATCTCAATAGTGTATTATATGTTTTCAGTCTTTCGAAATATCTGTATTAGCCTTCAACGGGCGCCTCAATAGGAGTGATCACCCTCTATTCTTACCAAGAATTATGGAAACACCGCATCTTTTCCCAAAACAACAAAAAGATGAAGCATACCATTTACAAATACAAGCACGATGTCCCAGAATGATTTTCCGATCCCAAAACAACATAACGAGGAAGCATACCATTTACAAATAGAAGCACGATGTCCCAGAATGATTTTCCAATAAATTCATGAAAATCGTTCATGTAAATATAAATTCATATAAATTAATTACATAACGATTAGCACATTTTAAACAAAAGTATCGATATTTCATTACAAAAATAAGTGAAAATGAAAATTAGAAAAGACGATTGCTAAGGAACAGATTGCATAAAGCGGTCCGAGATCAGTCTTGAAGAGCAAGCTAGAAGATCTTGTATTGTATTGAGACCAAATGAGGATTGCAGTAGCTGATGTATGTGTGAAGAATGAATTTTAAATTTGATTAAAAAAATGCCAAGTTCCCAATGATCCTATATTCGAAGGAATAACTGACCATGGCAGCTCTCAAGCTTTCTATTCAAGATCTTTAATATTAAATCCAATTCATTTGGGTTATTATACCGTATCATAACTTTACCCTCGGAATTGCCTTCGTAAATACCGTATCATAACTTTGCCTCGGAATTGTCTTCGTAAATACTTTAGGGTTCACTGATTCTTTATTATAAACTAATTTGCCAAAATATTTTTGCTTCATTTGACTTTACATGAGCGCTTCCATTCTTCGGTGCAATAATGAAAATTCAAAAATGTATTGGTGCATTAAATAACTTCAGAATTCATGAAAGCTTGTACTTGGTTCCTCGAATCTTGCAAAATAGATTCGATTTTAATATAAATGTGAAATTTTTTTAAAAATAGGTCTGACTTTAATATAAATGTGAAAATGTATTATCACATTGAAGTTATCAAATTACGCATGCTACTTTTTAATTTTTAAGTTTCATATAAGATGTCTGATTATAATAAAACTCTTGAGAAGCAATATTTCGCTCGTAGGCTTTTGTTTTAGTTTTAATGAATAAATATTTTTGAGAAACAATGAAGTGAACTATTGGAAATGAAAACTTATCATCTAATACTTGGTCAGAAAAATTTGTCGGAAATGTATCTTAATTAATTCATGCTAATATCTACAAGATTATGCATATACATAGTTTTAGCACAAAGTTAAAAATAAAAAATCTGCTGTTTGACAATATCGTACTTATCACAGTGTGGATCCTTAGGAGTCATCAATAGATATTGTCATGAATTGCTTCCAGTTACCGAGGTTATGTGGTACAAGTTAGATACTATTTAGCTCTTCTGCTAGCTTCTATTTATCTACTACAATTAAAAAACAACAATTGTTTATCTAAAAAACAACAATTGTTTATCTCTAAAGTGTCGCACTGATGGATTTAATCGATCATACATAGATATATAATTCTCGAAAGAGTTCATAGCTTAATTTGATTTTTATGTTATCTATGTTNTTATCTACTACAATTAAAAAACAACAATTGTTTATCTAAAAAACAACAATTGTTTATCTCTAAAGTGTCGCACTGATGGATTTAATCGATCATACATAGATATATAATTCTCGAAAGAGTTCATAGCTTAATTTGATTTTTATGTTATCTATGTTATTTTCATGTTATCTATGATTTTTAAGCTATCTTTTTTATCACTGAAAATTTAATTTTAATAATTTAGATAATTTTTAAATTTTATAATGAGAAATATAAATTTTGTAAACAGTCAGAATACGCATTAATAGCATTTTACATATTCTATTTAGTGTTTTTGACCGCTTCTTGTATGCTTGTATCAGAAGCCGAACATTGCAGACATTCTATGGTATTTGCTTATAAAGTAAACAATCTTGAAAACAATATTCATTCTTATCTTTGTCCAAGACTTCGTGTGGTTTGTTTTTACAGTCACTGGTGTGAGACTGAAGGACCAAATGGAAACGGCAAATGACAAAGATAAAGATGAGGCGGAAATACTGGAAGAAAAACAGGTGAATCATCATTATATTTCCGTTGTCTGATATCAGTACTTCCTAATTGTCCTTTTATTTTACTTCATTGGATTATTATTTATTTTGTAATCTTCGCGAATGTGACGTATTTTTCCGGATGTAATCATAATAGATTGAAAAGACTTAGACTTAGAAGTTATCACAAATTTTTTACAGTAATTTAGAGTGTTTATTAACAAACTTATGGTATATTTTACGTATACACAGAAAATTTGTAGACTAGCAAAATTGCATTCCTATCTTCTGAATATGAAATTTGAATGAAATTTCAATCCTTTTCTTCCAAACTATTATGCAAATGTGCGAGAATTGAATGAACTATATCCATCTGTTTTCTATTTGACATTCATCTGATTATGCATTTTACATCTTTGTCAGAGATAAGTGCTAAAATATTCTACAAGTGGAATTCACAGTAATATATAACTTCTTGCCTTAGGAAGAAAAAAACGGTTATGTATATAAAAGTGCAGAAGGTTACTTGCGTGATAAATCGAAATTTCAACGCACTCGACGAGAATATTCCTATTTACCATACTATGAAAATATCAG
Organism: Mansonella ozzardi; assembly: GCA_029876185.1. Taxonomy (NCBI): domain Eukaryota; kingdom Metazoa; phylum Nematoda; class Chromadorea; order Rhabditida; family Onchocercidae; genus Mansonella; species Mansonella ozzardi. The sequence goes on along the minus strand of JARVGP010000943.1, from coordinate 13,957 downwards.
TCGAAATACTGCTTTGTGGTTTGAGCAGATAAAAGTAGGCTTGGCTGCTTCCACTTTGTCATATACTGCGGATTCAGGGATTTGCTTTTGGATGAATCAACTTAAACAGTTTGTTTTATTTTTTCATTTATTTATTATCTTATTCAATCAGAGTTGAACGTTAATAAATTATTGCCAAAAAGCATATTTAATTTATTTTAGATATTTAAACCTTTTCTATTATCGTTTTTCCAAGGCCGACCATATAAAACTAATCAAATTTGTTTATAACATCATTTTGGAGCCAGATTATGACCGAAGGCTCATCCATAAAGCTTGTTCATTGATCAAAACGCTGATCAAGTAACTTTTATTCATAAGTTATCTCGAAAATTTGTCCATAAATCAATGCATTTTTAGTCTTATGCAACAATTTCTTAAATTTGTTATGGAATAAATCAGATTTCTACAACGCTTGAAATGTAGCATTGAAATTGAGCTTCAGAAGGAATCAATCCATTTTCTACAAGCATACAATTGATTCATTCCCTTGCAGTCAATACTGCTTATCTCTTTAGTGATACGATAGTCAAAATCAGCGATCTGATTTTATCATTTATTACTTTAGTGATGAGATAATCAAACGAAGCGATTTAACTTTACCGTGGAGACCAATCTATGATTTGTATATAGAAGTGAGTTACAAAAGAAATAGTAAAAATTTGGAAAAATCAAGCATCCGTTTGGCAGCTGTGACTGTTAAAGAATTATTTCCATTATCAGCAACAAAAGAAATCCTGGATGAGGTTTGCTTCTGAAAATACTTTTTAAGAAAAGATAGGAAAACAGAATCAAAGTATGTCAAATAATTACGGCATTTCAGATACGTCCATTCATTGATGTTTGGAATGATTATGCAATGACTAAATTCGTTCGCTTATTCGCAGTTTTCATTCCACTTAAAATGACCCGTGAGGAACATGACATTTACGGTGCTGGACTGTGGTACGATGAAATGTGGTATTTTTATAATTTTGTCGAGATGAACAGCTCATGGGAAAGTCATATACAACATATATTCTCCGCGTATGCTTTCTGATCCTCATTTTTTTCCTTCGCAATTATGAAAGTTGAAAAACATTAAAAAGAAGCAAGAATTTGGTATGAAATTACAAAGTATTTAGTATGAAATTACAGAGTACTGAAATGCACATAATATTATTCGAAGCATTAGTAACAAGTAGCTTTACCTCAACTTATGAACTTGTGAGCTTAAAACGATAATGTCTCAAGAAGTTTAGATTTTTTCTTTCTTTGTATATCGAGAACTTCTCCAATTGTCGTTTGCAAACATATCAATTCTCTGAATGGAGATCAATGCAATAAGCAATGAGATCTCTGCCAGAGAGTTAAACCTTAATCAAATTAATAGCGAGCTCGAAATGCTTCACCAAGTGAATTTACAGGATAAGTGAATATTGTCCCGGATATATCGATTGGTCATCTAAGCATACTATCATTTTTTCAAAACTTCTGCGTTCATTAAATCTAAGTGTACGATATAATAAGGTAACAGTTGGCGATGGGACGGGAATGGGTTCTGAAAGTTCAGGAGCAGAATGGATCGTATGGATGCTAGGTGGAGTGAATGAAAGGTTTCTCTAATTTTTCAATTATGTCAAAAAATTTTATTAGTAAGATATATCACAATCTTTCTTTACTTCCTCCTTAACATTCCGATCTATAGTTATTTTATTCCTTATGTAATAGGCGGTATTCCGATCACTGATACTATTCGTGTTTCAGCGCTCATCAATGTTTCGAGCGACTGATCAAATGTATGGAATCTTTCTTACATCCGTTACGCGAAGGTGGTCACACTCCAACTTTGCAGTCATTTTTAGATGCTCTTGTCAATGAAATGGTACGACGAATCCGCACTGAACGAGTGCGTCGAAAAACCAAGAACAAGGTTTTCTGTTTTTCTAAACTAGGAATTTATTGATCTTTGGCTTAAATGTCTTTTTTAATTCGTATCTAATTGCGTCATTAATACAGTCCCTTGAAACTAATTTCAAATTGTCTATAGGTACCTTCAGAAATGCGCTTTACGGATGAACAAATTGAATGGTTTGTTAGGACATTGCTTCCATCTGTGCTTTATTCAGTGTTTTCAACAACTGGAACATCAACATCTAGCGTTATGCGCAATTTAGCATTTCTCGCACCACAGCTAGTCTTACCAAAATGTCTCGATTTGTAAGACTATGCATTTAATTCTTTTGTTAATCAAAAATTACTAAAACAAAATATGATTAAAATCAATTGCAATTGACTAACACAAAATTGTTATTTTAAAAATCTTGTAACAAATGATTTTGCTCGTCGCAAGCATTAATACCTGTAAGTTAATGAATTTCACAACTGCACATGGTGGTAACCATTGGAAATACTAGCAGTGAAATATTTGAACGATGATACGATAAATTTGAGTTTTTTTTTTTATCCTTTGCTGATAATTCAAAATATTTAAATCAATTTCTTTGAAATAGTAAAAAGTGTTTCACTTATTACGGGAATTTTTTCCTTTTTAGAATTTATCCATCACTATCGACAATCACAGAACCGCATCGTTTAAAACAGTCATTGGAATGCATTGTTGAAATTTGTGTACCACTGATCCGTGACAATGGTACCTATTGCTATGAAACATACAATGTTTGCAAGCAAAATTGGATTAACTCTACTGATAAGACAGAAGAGGTATTTTCTGATACAATTTGCGTCATTGTAGCTCGGTAAAATAATTTTCATGTTTCTGAAACAATTCAGGCTAATTAAGTGAGTTTGTTTCTTCAGTATAATTAATATCATTGTAAATTTATATGAACAAGAATATTTCTTTTTATATAATTTTGTTACTGTCATATAAATAAGATTTGCTTCATTACTATCTTGGCAACTCTTTTTATTTTCATATTTATTCCCAATAAGCTTCCGATGAAGAACAAGCAATAAATTTCATTTCATTAAAATGTGAAGATGGAACACAATTCATTTCATTCTGGATTTCTTCATACAAATCTGCTGTTTGTTATTGTCAGAAAAATTCAGAATGGAGAATATAAGTCGGCACGGTCGCCTATCAATAATGAATCGGAAATCCGTTCTGATAAGTGTCGCGTACCGCTGCGTGAACATGCCATTTTTCTGCTTGAAGCATTGATTGAAGCTATCGACATTAATGATTTCCAGAAACTTTCACTTTCTTTACAGGCAAATCTATTAATTTTAATTATTAATATACCTAAAATTATTATCAATTAATATCAATAGTAATATCAACATGAAGAAAATGAAGAATATCTTCAATATTTGATAATGCGAAGATTGGCATTAAAAAAGATTTTGTTTGCTTTAAATTAAAAATTATATCTCAAAAAAAAGAACTCTGCTGCTATAATTCAGACTTGTAATGTTTAGATTAAAAGTTTAGTAGTTTATCTTTAACTGAGGAAGGTCATAGGATATCAGCTTACTTTGTGTTTTGAACTTTATTGATAAGTTTAGCAGAAGAATCCGAAAATTCCTACTTTGATTTAAACAGAAAATACCGCCCTTGAAACAAGTAATGTTAAGCGTTTTAGAACGTTTAGAAAGAGTACTATGAGCAAAATGAGTAGCTCATTAATCATTTAACGCGATCGGTTCAATAAGTTCACTTAATTGATAAAGTGCTTGTATAACCCTAGGCTTTGCATTAAGCCTAAGGTCTGCTAAAGACAAAAAATACGCAATTTATTTGTTCCAAAGGAGATGCTAATTTAATTAATAACTAATTTAATTAGTAGAAATAACGAACTACTAACTATCAGCTTGTATGTGTTCCTATTTTTATTTAACTTTTTTCTCAGACTAATACTCTTCTAGTTTTTTAAAAAAACACACAGGAATGTCTGAAAATTTAGACACTAGAAACTATTTTCCAATTAATCCCAATTGTGAATTGCTCCGCAGCTTTCGAGATGAAAGAGTATTCGGATTTAAGTGATGAGGAGAAACGGCTCTGTAAATTAACAGCACGATTCCCGAATATTGTGCAGAATTTTGTAAATAAGTAAGTTATCTGCTACTTTATATTCTTCAAAAAACAATAAGTATCACTGCATAAATATAAGCTAAATTAATTCATTTCATAAGCTAACTATTGTAGTACTGCCTTCTAAGTTAAACTGGTTTCTGGTGCTAAAAAGTTATGTTGTACAAGATAATTTTGCAATTTAGATAACTGAGGCTCCATACTTCTGGCATTTGCATTGATACATATTGAAAGTCCATTTTAAGAATAGCTTAGAACAGTCAACATTTTTATTATTAACATGAACAAGTAACATTGTAAAGTTGGATATTATTTATCTGACATTCTCGATTATCCTACTTTAAATAGTCACATTACTCAAAATCATAATTCATTTTAGAGTATTTAAAGTGATAACACAACTGTCAGGCTCGGCTCCAAGTGATGGCCTATTATATTTGGATTCGATATGTGATAATGCCGAGGTGATAATGGTTGGGAGTGAAGAAATGGTGATAACTACAAGCATTCAAAGCGCTTTCCATACGTTATTCTCTAATTGTTCATCCAGTTTTATTGAGGTATGCTATAGCCATTAGTCCTAATTACTTGATATATTTTAATTATGAAAAACATTGCAGAACTAAATTACTTCGATATTTAATGCAATATAACTAGACATGCAACTGTCCATTTTAATCTATTTTCTGATTTAACTATAGCTGAATTGTAAATGTTTTATCTAATGCCAATTTATGAAGTAATTGGTAGATTTGTGTTTGAACTTTTCTCGATTGTTGTTCTTAAGAATGCTATCCATGCCTATTCACGATTACTTACCCTGTATTTTTTTTCATTTGCACTTGAACTAGCAATATCGTTTACATTATGAGTTTTAATAAATTGTGAGAGAATATACGTTTTCTAAATTATTTCAATTAATATTAAAATTCCCTACAACTCTAAGACCAAACTTGAGATTTGTCTTCTAGCTAATCGGTGATCAGACCTACCAATTCATTTGTACATCTGAATTCGAAAATGTGATTGCTGCTGACGCTGCATGCTCACTTATACAAGAATCCACTTACGTGAGTACACATTATAGTTCAGAAATATTTCTTTCTAAAAAGTAAAGATAAGCATAACAGAGGAATTTGTTCAATAATCAAAATATTAGAAAATTTTAAATAGAGTTGATTTTTAGATTTTTTTTTCTCTCCTTCCAATCGGTGGTTGAATCTTTAAACAGTACTGATTATTCATAAAATAGTCAATTTCACTTTGCTTCAGGCCAATCCAACTCGTTATTTTCCCATGTATATTGAATTCTTATTAGAGAAACAAAAACAATATATAACAGGTGAATGGAATAATTGTTCCCGTATGCCGATTGAAAATTCGATAAATATTTTAGCAAAAGTTTTACAAATTTAAGATATTTTATGGATGTTTAATTTTGCAAATATTTAAATACGGGATATTCATTATGAAAGAAATACAAAGTATGAATAGAATTTTAAAGACAAACGAATTCTCATATTTCATTTGCTCATAATATAGAAGAAAAGAAAGTACAGAAAGAACTGGATGCAACAACGATGTGGTTTACATATTTGTCGGAGATGATCTTCTCTGTACCTAGTGATTTGCTGTTAAAATATCAAGAGAAATGTATTGAAATGCATAAATGTACTATGTCTATGATTTGTTATAATGCTTATCAGGTACTTGTTTTCTTTTACTCAATTTTGAAAAAGACCTATGCCTATGATTATTTTCTTTATTAGTTTCTACAAACTTTTTTAAATTTGATGCAAAAACTTTTTACTGATTCTCTGAGTTTTTTATAGGGAGCATGTTGGTCACTTAAAAATCTTTTAACACAATTGGTGGAAGTGTATCCTATATCGGAGGAAGATCGTCAACATGATTTGGACTTGCCATTGAATTTGTCACTGCCTATTAAAGTAAATTTTTAACTCATTTTAAAAAATTCCAAATATATCCACCTTTTTTGTATTGATTTGATTCAGCACGCAGAAAATAATAGCAATAATGAAAAAAAACTCACGAAAAAACAATTCGCATTAGCTTTTTCGTTAAAAATTTTCTTGTATAGACAATTGATGGATGTTTTTAATAAGGAAGATGCTCGTAAAAGTTATATTTTTGTTACAGAAATGGGGTATCAAATGTAATAAGGATACTGTGACAATAAAATGGCACATCCCTACAGATCCTGAAGTGGACTTTGCAGAGAAATTATTGAATGAGTTTGCTTACTGTGAAGTCCAATTACTTGAAAAGCCGGAAAATATGGATAAGTTTGTTTTCTCTCTTTAATTTCAATCAACATTATTTAATGTTTTATTGACTCTTTCCGTTGACAAAATTCGAGTTTCTTAGAAATTGGCAATTTATTATTCATACAATTCTTTTTATGAAAAAAAAATTGAAATTTGAAAATTAGAAATGGCTTAAAATTACAAACATGACAGGTTTGAAATAAAGCGTTCGTTGTTCATTGTTGATAACTTACTTTCCTGTGTTGGCAATCGTCTTCCAGTTTTCAACACTAAAGAAATCAGTCTGAGCGAAACATTTGTTGATATGGATCCTATAGCTATAACATCTGCATCACCACACATGAAAGGTTCTATTTTTTCTACTTTTAAAACATGCTATTGCATAGCTAAGGACGAGAAATAAAACTAATGTATGGTAATTCTAGTTTTTTAAAAATTTAAAAGATTAAAATAAATTCGATGACAATTTTGAAAGAAAAGAAGGAAAAATGAAAAAAGAATGTTTTCTTCGCGAGTTGCTTTTCCGTATTAAATTCAAAGGTTAATCAATACAACATTAAGCAACGATGTAATTGGCAGTTTATTATATGATGGCAATTAAAGTTTTTTGACGATTTTCAGTTTTTTCTTTCAATGGTGAAAATATTCGAGAAAGAGTGCGTGTTACAATACACAATTTAATGGAATTTTTATTGAGCAAGCAAGACGATCAGTCCAAGAATCTGCTGCTTATTTCTTCGGTCCTGCAAACGATATGTACTGAGAAGGTGAGTATCCTGTTACACAGTTCTTTGATTTTTTATCATTCATGTATCAAACTACCACTTTTTCAAAAATACAATCTTTTCTGAAATCCAATCAACTAAAAAACATTTTTAGTCAGTGCCGAGTTTCCGAGCACGCAGGAGGAATGAAAGAATAAGTTATAGTGATCCGATACAGGGACGTCGTGTTGAATTGTATGACATTTTCGAACGGCGGGTTTTTGGATATCAAAAGGTTTGCTTTTCATTAATTTAATGAATGTTTAAAATCAAATGCAAAAATTATCATTCAAAGTTAATGCGATAAAGTAATGTTGATGTGGAGCAACATTTATTTTTTTATTTCTACAGTAAAGATATTTGATCATGTATGTAGTCAAATAGCAAAATTCTACCAGTAACTCTTTTCATTCTATCAATCACAAAAAATTTGTTTATTGCTGAAAATATATTTAGGATCTGCATATTACAAATTCTAAATTCACTAAATCACATCTCCAAATCATGAAGGATCTGATAAAACTTGGAACAAACTTTTTCACTGATGTAAGATTTGCTGTTACATTTAAACGCAAGGGAAAATATTTCTGTTAAAATTATTTCACAGCAAATTTTGTTGTTAAAGGTGCGTATCGCTGCTCAAGAGACATTGATCAAATTAGTAAAAAAATTTCCGAATTCGAAATCTTTGTTAGTAGATGATGTGCTGGAGCATTTAGATTCAAACCGCAATGTCAGCCACGAAGAAATGAAGGTAACCAAAAGAATTGATTTTTAGATTAATTTGAAAATAAATTTGCTTGTTACAAATATTTGCACTAAAATCCACCTCAAACGAATTCGCTGTTTTCCTTTTTTGATTTTAATTCCTGCACTTTAGCAAGATTTAAATAGATTTTCTAGGGAGCGCTGTATATTTTGATTAAATGTGGATTTTTGGTTTCAAATACAATTTCTTCTCGATGCAAATGTTGGCTAGCAGTTGCAAAACTTAAAGTTCCCGAGAAACCATCTGCAATCGCATTAGTACAAAAATGTGTTGATTCTGTTTCTGTGAAACAATGGCCATTTGAAAGAAACATTGTAAATTTTAAAAAAAATTCATTGCATTTAAAAACAATGAGGGATATTTTGTTAATTCAATTTGTTCTGCTTTGTAATATATTTGACTTTTCTAAAATCTATTGGTAAGAGCTATATCAACAAATTTTTTAGTTCTGTCAATATTTTTTTTCCGTCAAATTTTTCAAAATCTAGCAGTAATGATGGAATTTAAGGATCTGTTTTTTTTTTTCAAATCGTAATAAAAAGCATTGTAGATTGATCTGATATTTGTTACTTTTAATTATGTGAGGTCCTTTAAGTTAGTGTTTAGTATCTTAAGTTTAACGATTTTCAATTACACCGATAAAATTCTGTGGTCTTTACCTATCTTACTATTCAACAGAAATAACAAAAGATGAAAGAAGCTATATTGTCTGTTTTAAAGGCAACAAACCTGAGTAGTTCAGTGCGGAACATTCCTTAAAATATTAATTAGCATATTTGTTTATAGAATTCAACGAACATTCGCATTGCTGCGCAGGGAATGTTTGCTGACAATAACAGATTTTATGCGAAATATCAAAATATGTCTCATTCAGAAGTAATTCTTAAGTCAGAGAAAAAATTTAAAGAAAAGCATGAAAAGAATCAAAAGTAAGTCTTTTTGTTCATGAACTCTCATGAAAAAAATAATACCTTTATAATTTCATTTTTCAGCATTAATTAGGAAATATCGGCTGTGATTACTGTGATTTGTCATTTGATAAAAAGTTAATTAATGGTATCGTGTCAGAAATTAATGTCCATTATTGTAGGCGAATAGCAAATTTTCGCAGGGAACTCGTTGAAATTTGCAAAAACAGGGAAAAGCTGTATCATTGGCGACAAGTTGATTCAGCGCGAACACTCCTCTTCACTTTTCATCGAATTCTTTTCACGGTTGAAGTTGCGGAAGTTGGTTTTTACAGTTGATGCATTTAATCGTTATTAATTTAACTTTTACAAATTTTTGATTTTTTTCATTTCTTATTCAAACAATGTTGAGATGCAAATATTTTTAGGTTTTCCTACAAATGTTGACTGATGTTCATGGAAAATGGCGACGTGTTGGCGCTGAATGTATCGCCAGTTATTTAGAATGGAATAAGCCATTAACAAAAAGAATATTATGGAATCCACCTGATAAGGTCATTTTATCATCTGTGAAGTTTACAAGCATTCTATTTTGTTATTGAGTTTGCAATGACAACCCTTTTTGATTTTCAGAACTATGATTCTTCAGGTATCTGATCCGAAATTCAAGTATGCTTGCGGTTTAAGACCTGATAATTTATGCATTGTTTACGATCGTGATCGGTTACCAAAAGATGAGCAGACTTGGAACGAAACAATATTTATATCGAAGCCACACTGGGGCGCTTATCAATGGCCACGGTAAATTGATATCAACATTTTTTGAAATTATTGCGTGTTGGGAGTAATAGAAGTTATTCAGACTCTTTGCTTCCTAATCATTTAAATTCTCTTGCATTACCTAAATTGTTAGAATTTGGATAAAAGAGAAAACTCAAGCATCTGATAAAAGCTTGAAAATGTTAAAAAAGAAAGCTGAAGTGTTCTAGAGAAAGCGAGATTAAAATTACTGTATTGGAATTTAAACTGTATAGCGCACTATTTCAGGAAATTGATGGTACCAGCTGCAGCAAACGCGCAAACAGAACTACATCGCTCTGTATCAGAATTCAATGATGTTGAGAAATTAATATTTGAATATATGAAAAACGAACAGTTTCTTAATTCTTGGCATACCATGTTATTAAAGGAAAAGGAAGACAGTGATGTGTTTTACGCTAGCGAATACCGTTTCGTAAAAGTAATATCATACCGTATTTTGTTCATTTTAATCTTAATCTTCTTGAATTTTGCATTCTTTCTGTATAGGTAGAACACGCAAACCATTTATAATAGAATCTACAGGAAGTTCCTGAATCTCTTTCTAGTATTTGTTCCGAAACTTTGGTACATCATTGGCACCGCAATTTAAGACGCTATTAGAATCATTATGCAGTTCAGAGGTGAGCGAACTTCATTTTTGCGCTCTCTTTTGCAAGATACTGTTTCCAATAGAAATTGTCAGCTAACTGCATCAAGATTTTTGTGATCCAATAAAATAATTTTAGTATCAATAAAATAAGTTCATAAATGTTAACTCCGTTTAAAGAATGAACCTCCTGCTATTCGACGTGCACAAACGAGACTTGCTGCAGTATATTGCGCTGGTATAATCCGTGGTTCAAAGAATTGGCTTTTTAATGATCTTCAAGAAATGTGGGCCTGGCTGAAAACTGTTATTGTGTATCAGATTGAAGGTATCTTGAGAAGTAAAATAATTTCCATTTTGAATTTTAGGAATTTTTCAAAAGTATATGGACGGTTGCAGGCCTGATGTCAGAAACAGTACATTATTGGGATGTGGCATTGAAGTTTTGCTTGGATCTTACCGATTTGAGGAGATTCCATTGGCTTGTAGAAACAATATTTGAAATCGCTGTAAGACCTGCTCCGACAACATGGCATCGATGCGTGTAAATGAATTATTCATTACCTGAAGTAAAGCGATGAAAAAAATAATAGGGCAAAGAGATCTTGAGAAGAATCAAATGCTTGGATCAAGATTCAAATAAAAAACTGATTTTTCTACTCTGATTGTTGTTCCAGGCGATTGGGTCTTATACAGTACATTTCTTCTTGCTCAGCTTGGAAAACAACAGAATTGTTAAATCAGGTCATACACATTGCGAATGCTATGATTTCGGAAGCAATGCTGGCACCTGAAAGAGATCAAATCGCAAAGTTAGAAATTCTTTAATCAATTTCAGTTAAATGAAAAATTTTTAAAAGTTATCATCAAGTTTCATTTCATACTTTACTATATTGTGATTGCTTCATGATCATTAAAAATATAAGAAATCTTAATCACTTTAGCGAAAATAAAATTATCGAGTTTTTCAAAAATTAGTTTTAGCGTACTTTCATTTCCTGCCGTTTATGGTTTTGCAATGGCTGACGAGAGCAATATACCAGTAAAATACAAAATTCCAAAGTTGGGAGAAATAATAGATACATTTGATACTCATGTAATGATTTTTTCGTCATACAATTTACCGACAACTTTTTTGTTTCATTTTTTTGAAATTAACTTACAGATTAGTTTCGATTTTCACATATTAATTAATTGTGCTTAAGTTTTATGGAAATAATTCTTTTCAGATTAAAGAAATGATGAGGTTAAGGAAATTAGCAATTCAAAAAAGAAATGTATCTTCTACAGTGCAATCAAAGCAAATAAAAATATCATTGTTATCGCCATCTTCTGAAAATTCTCAGTATAGTAGAGAGAAAGTTGACAATCCGACTATTAGTTCGGATGATGCTGTTATCATGAGGGTGAATTCCCATAACTTTTTAAAAAAGGATTTGAAAAATTGGCAAATACATGAAAACTTCTTATACTTTTAATAGAAAGAAGAGGAAAATAAATGATGAGATTTTAAATTCTTTCAGCGTCAATTATATATTAAAAATCTACTAAGGTTTTTGAATGCATACTTCCAGTCCTGTTTCATAGCTTTATCCTCGCCTATCATATCTATTTTTCCGCTTGTAGCTCATTTAGCTGATGAAGAAACAGCCGAGTAAGTTTGCTTAATTTCATTTCTTTGAAGTCTCTATTCTAAACTTTGTTATTTTTGAAGACTCTTTAGCTCTTTTGATCGACAAATACACTTTGTTGTTTTATCAATGATCACAAACTTTTGTTTCAGCATCGACGAGACGGAAGTGATAAGGGATGCTGATTTGGCCGTTGATGCAAGTGATATCTTGTTTCAGCTATGGTCTGGTATTTATCTATGCGACGAACTTGCTGATGAAATGTTAAATACTGTTGAACAAGTAACAGAACAGATTAAATTTAATTATTTTAAAAATTTTTCATATTTGGCTCTGTGAAACAGATCTTTCAGTTTAGCTTTCTGAAAATTCCAAGCTTTTTTAGAGAACAGAGGAATGAATTTGCGGAAAAGTTGCTCTTCCGTGATCGTTTTTGTAAAGAGTTTAAGTCTTTTTTTTCTTTTTTTTTTTTTTTTTAATAGCAATTATAGACAATGAATGAAAGTATAAGCTGGAAGGCATGGGTATCTATAATGAAATTTCTTCATGTATTCATATTTTCAAATATACTTGTTTGTGAAAAAGAAGAAAGATCTGAAATAGTGCGGTAAGTTTTTCTGACAGCATTTCATTACCTGAATTAAATACCCATATGAAACTTTTACTGACATCATGATTCAGTGATGGCTTAGAAAGGAAGAGACATTGCAGAGGCTTTCATATTTCTTTCATGACCTTCATAACTGAAAACAATAAATCAGATAAAATGAAGAATGCTTACTGATCGTTTACTTACTGAACACAAGAAACACTTTTCTTGTGTGATTGAGAAATTGAGAACAAAGAAAAAAAAAATCATAATTTAAACAAAATTAATGACTGTTTTTTGTAAGCTTATATATACTTTTCTTAGCTTAGCTTGTTTTCACATTTTGGACGCCGATTTAATTTCATGTTTGAAAACTGTGTGCAAGAAATTTAATAAAATATTCGATATCATTTCCGCTGGATTATTCAGTCTTTTTTTTTTTCCACAATTGCAAAAGGAAGTTATTCCAATAGAATTTTTTATAATATTTAAAAAGAGTAATAAATGAAATTATAGAAGAATGGTTCACAGTGCGATCATTCATACACAACTCGAGGTACGACGCGAAGCGGCCGATTGTCTAACAGCATTAATACATTGCGGTTTTCAACCGCTCACTAGTTCTTATATTGTAGGTTCTCCGAGAAGTCTTTATTGTCCAGAAGATTGAATTAAGCGATATAGACGATTGCAAGCTTCAAAGCAGTAATTTTAAAGTAATTTATCAGAATGAATTGTTCGAGAAGACCAATCATAAGATACTGAGGAAAAGGCATGGCGCTATATTGGGCCTATCCGCAATAATTCGAGCTTTTCCATTCACTATTCCACCATTAGTATTCGATATGATACCAAAATATTGCCAACTTGGCATCAACTGTGATTCTTTAACACGTGTAAGCAAATATTATTGCTCCATTTCAGGTGTATGTTGTTCACAAATCAAAAACTAAACAGGATATTTATTCCTTGAATCGAAATCATAATTATTTCTATTTAGTATGAATTCTAGGCAATATAAATTTGAGCTGTTGTCAAATTAAGCAATTTAAAATTGAAAGAATTTACAGAACACAGTAACAGAGACTCTACGTTCATTTTTGCGCACTCATCATGATAAGTTGATTGAAACGGGCGAAAAGGATGTGATACAGACATTGTTGGTTTTTATCCAAAATGTTATTTCACCTAATTACTATGTATGATTGTTTCGCTTTCTGCTTATCTACTTGAACAATTAATAAATTTTGCTTCTCAATTCGTCCATGTACTTCAATAAATTTCTAGATATTTTTAAGTTCCTACGACAAATGCCAGATTTACGTTAGATTTATGGACTGAATATGTTTGGCAAACTTGATAGTTACAAAATCACGAGATATGAAAAATGGACAGTTAAGGAAGATATTGTCATATAGTATGGAAATGTGATTCCCGGGTGAAAAGCTTTGATAACTACTTTCTTTCTGATGCTTCATAATTTGAATATTATGATGGTCTAAATATTGGATATGAACAGATG
>JARVGP010000942.1:0-25788 GCA_029876185.1 Mansonella ozzardi | reverse complement strand
TTTTTTTTTTTTTTTTTTTTTTTTTTTTTTTTTTTTTTTTTTTTGTTTCTTTTGGCTCATTCTTTTTAGCCTAATAATATATTAGGCTTGAGAAAAATATTTGTGATATCCTATTTGTCCAGGTGATAGATAAATAAATTAAAAGCAATTTCAAGTTCTGAGAATATTAATGCATAGTAAAATATTGCTTTCGTTTTTTTTCTCATCCATAAATTTTAATAGCATTAAATCAATTGCTTCATTGCATTGCGAGCATTTTAGCATTTCAGTTTTAAAAATTGAAATTACCTCTAACAAAATATTTTACATTCAATATTCAATATTAATCATGTGAATTACTGTAATCATCTTACTGTAAATTTTGTTCATTAATTTACAACAAATTTTCATATTTTTCTCATTAAATTAAATTGGTTAGAAAAAAACTTTCAACTTTCAAACTTCTTTACGATTTTTTTTTCCACCAATAATTTTTCATTTTAATAAATTCATTCATTTAACTTTTTTTTTTCATTTTTTTGTTTTTTTTTTTCATTTTTGAAAAAATGAAATTCCTTGCTGACAAATAAAACAATTCGTCATTTGTTCATTTGTGTCATTTGCCAATTGTCATAATCATATGTCGTTTTTTTCCCTTCATTTTGTACTATTTGTTGCTAAGTGTCTAACACATATATTTTAAAGTATGCAAATAATTTTGAAGTAAATTTCATACCTTTTTACACAAATTCGTAATTATCAAATGTGAAAATAGTTTAAATTGAAATGAAATGTGTACATATATTATTATGTTGTAAAATGATGAAATTTTACTTCAACATTTGATCTTTTCCCCTGTTTTTTCAATTTTAGTTTAATAAAATTTATTTTTTAAATATGATTATATTATTCAATTTAGCTATTAATAAATACATTGAGAAGAAATGTATATTGAAAAATAAATCAATCAATTGAAATAATACTATTTTTATAAACATACTGAATAATTTAATGCTAACAACAACAAATTTGAAATTAATCATTTTAAAACTTTAATAGCAATCACTCATAAATATTTCAATTTAAACAAGATTTGTATTCATTGAAAATTTTCTATTTTCCATACGTTTCATATCTTTCCTTTCTATACGTTTCATGCCTTTCCTTTGCATCATACCTTTTCTTTCCAATGATTAGTTTTCTGAGGCTTGAAAGAATAGATGATAACAGTAATTTTTTGACTTAAACTTTTGAAAGAGTAAAGTATTGTAGTAGGAAAGTTGAAATTAAAATTAGCTAAATTTGCAAAATTTGCAATTAATGATTAATTGAAAGTTTTATTTGATTTTTTTGCTATGACAAAGCAATAGCATTTTTTGTAATGATTGTGATTGATTAATTATAAAGAAAGAAGAAAAATTGAAATAAATGTGTCTTGTATTATTTAATGTTATTTTTAATATCAATCAGCTTTTACCTCCACATTTTTCCATCTTTAAAAGTTACCAAATAAAAATTTCGTTTATTTAAATTGTGCTAAAATTTACAAAATCAATCACATAAATATTATTCCTGCTACTATTAATAGATCACATAAATATTATTCATGCTACTATTAATAGCATTGCTGCTATTATCATTATAATTAATACTGCAATTATCAAAGACCATCACTATCTTATTATTATTACTATCATTATTTTTATTGTTATTGTTATTATTATTACTATTATCATTATTATTAGTATTATCATTACTTCATTAGTTCAAATGTTTAATTTTGTTTTTTAAAATTGTTGACATTGAGAAAGCTAATTATTTTTTCCCCTCTGTTTCTTTCTTTTATAACAAATTTTTCTTGCCAGGTACAATAAATTTTTCATAATTATTTTTATCGATTTCGTCCTTTTTTGTCTCTATTTAATTAACTTCCTTTGCTATTGGCTAATCAAATCATCGTTTGTACCAACAGCTGCAATTGCATTGCATATTTCAATTAGTTAGCACGAGGAGAGGCTAAATTAGTGTGATATATAAGAATGGAATATTTTTTTCTTTAGCTAATAATCGTTAACAATTTTTTCCAATAAATAATATTCCATGCCTAAATTAATCCCATACATTTTGAAAGCAAAAAAAAAAAAAAGCTTGACAATTTTGAAATTTTCAATTTCCTAAAATTAGATGAAGAGAGAAATAATAAAAAGTAATTAATTTTTTTAAATCAAAATAATAGATTAGATAACAAAATGAAAAATATCGAATGAAAGGCAAGAGGGATTTAATAAATGAAATTATGTCATTTTGCTATTTATGGGAAAAGTAGTTAGGGATGAAATGATAAATGACGCAAGAACAAATAATAAATAAAAAAAGGTGATAGTGAAAAAAAAAAAAAAGTGACAGTGAAAAAAAAAAATGAACAAATGAATGGTTAATTAGGGAAATGACCATAAGATAAATGTTGTCCATATACCTTCATCATTAATCGTTCTATATGTCCATCATTAATTGCTCTCCGGTATTAATGTTGTAAACAATGTCTTAAAAGATTCCATCATTTTGACATAAATATAAGTGTAATATCGACGATACGAAAGTCATTTCGATAAAAGTTGCAGTTCCTATGCCAATTTACGATCTTTTTTTTTTGCTCCCTCTGTCTTTTTTAACAAATCCGGAACGATATAATTTGTAGTCAAATCAAAGGAAATTATTTCAACAATTAACCCTTTTTTTTTATATTTTTTCTTGCATTTCGCTCTCTTTTTATTTTTAAAAATTCGAAATGGTATTGATTTGCAAATGAAGGAGACTACTTCTAAAATAAATATTTTAAACTTCTTTTTTTTCTCTTGCATTTATTTTCCCATTTCAAGAAGTTTGGAAAGAAATGTTTTGCAAAACAGAATAGAATATTTTTAAAATTAACTCTTTTTCTTGGATTTTTTAATTAACATTTCGGAAATATTATAATTGGTAGTGAAAAAAAATAATTTATTAATGCAGAATGATCGAATATATATATATGTATATATCATGTAATTTTAAGTAATGAAGTAGCGAAATTCACAATTAAATAAATTTCTTTTTTCGTTAAATTGATATTTAAAATTAATTTCTAACAGTAATCACTAGAAGATTACGGTATCTTATGACCTCAAATCTATGACCTCTAGTAGAGGTCATAGATTAATGTCAACTGACAATTACCACATCTAACGTTACCGCATCTAACCAATGCTACAGAGCTGCAACAATGGCTAATACCGTAACCATTGAAAAGAATGATACCGTAGGTTCAGCTTGGCTTAATGCCAGATACACCTGACTGGAGCAATTATTGATCCTGAAATTGGTGTTATTTTTTTTTCTCGCCTTTGTATGCTTGTGATAGCTTTTTGTTTTTGGCAAAGTTAATGGTTTTGGCAAGATGAAATGAAATGTTGACCAATCAGGTCAAAAAAGTCACTGATAATTTTTTAAATTACTGTTACTTTTGAAATTTCATAAGATTTCAATAAATAATTTGATTATTATGCACATTGATAATATTTATTTCACAAAAATTAAATATTTACCATCCCGGAATATGTTTACTATGGTTCTGTTTTGGAAAAAATCTACAATATGAATGTTTATTGTTTGAGTAATAAACAAAAATGAACAAGTATCAACTAAATTATTTTAAGAAATTATCATTAAAAAAAATGATAAATTGTCAGGAAAATTTTACATTTCACAAATTTGTTAGGTTAGCTTACAATGTTTTTTAAAGTTAAATATAAATTTATAACAGAAATATTTATATTGTATAATCAGTAATGATACAGGTTTTGTGCTATGTTTTTTAACATGAAAAAATATCACTTTTGAATGCAGTATATTTTTCACATTAGCGACATAATTTTTTGTCGGAAATTTTTCAAGGTAATATCATTCATGTTGAAAACTTCGTTTTTTATTAATATCAATTTAAGATTAATGATACTAACCAATGCTCTCATTAAACCATACATCTATTGATTGGTTAATTGCTTTTTGTATATTTTAGTCTAGTTTCTATTAATTATGATATGCTACAAACATATACCGTATTGATTAGTTAATTATTTGATTGAAATAATTGCAACAGATCATTTGCTGCAAACATATACCATATTGATTAGCTAATTATTTAATTGAAATAATTGCCATTGTTGCATATGTTGGAAGAAATTTAGCTTTTTTCATAAAAGATAGCATTTCTTTATTGGCTAATCAAATATTTCGAGCAATTTATCTACGCTCTTAAGGTATCTTTTTATTGAATGGCTTAATATTTCAACTATCAAATTGGATAAGTGAATATTTGGATGATGTTGATAAACGAACTCGACTAATCTGTGTCCAGTTCTGAATTAAATATGTAAGTTATTTCAGCAAACTATATTGATCGGATCTATTTTCAGGGATGAAGCATATTTGAAAAAGTATTTATCCTGAGACGGTGCATTTTTAGCTGTTTCGCAGCATATTATTTCATTTTTTTTTTTTAATTATTACTCCTCTGGTAATGACTGATCAAGCAACTATTATTTCTGACATTACTTGTAACCAACAACAACAGCAGTTACTGCAGCAACAGCAAACACCACAGCAGCAACTGTCACAGCAATCGCAGCAACAGCAACAGCAGCAGCAGCAGCAACAACAACAACAACAACAACAACAACAACAGCAGCAGCAACAACAACAACAACAACAACAACAACAGCACGAACAACAAACGCATGATCATCACGTGGAAAATTATCATGCGTCACTTCCACAAGGCGTACAGAAAGATGAAAAGGGTAAAAATTTGTTAGATTATTCTGTTTAGTTTTTTATCATTTTATTATTAATTTACTTACAATAGAAATTTTTTTTTGCTTGTTAGTTTTCCTTTTTGTATTTTCAAATTTAATCCCCGCCTAAATGATTATATTTGTTTCATAAACGAGCAGGTAACGACAGGCTAATGCCTAAAAGATAGTTTTTCGTACTGAGAACAGTAATTAATTGTTCAAAATGTTTTTTCTTCCCTCCTGGTTGTTTGGTATGAAATTAGAGAATTTTAATACTTGGCAAATGTGATAAAAATGCAGTTACTAACTTATTTTAATAACATATTTATTAAGTGAAAGGAATATATTTGACAGGTAATTTCAGTAAAGACAATTGTGTTAACAGAGATAAATTTCCTTTTATCTATATAATTTTACCATAGGAATTTCAAGAATTGTATTACACGCACACACACACACACACACACATACTGAATATTGAAATTTAGCAAGAAACCCAGAAAGTTTTTTAAAAGATTCAGAAAAATATTCGTGGTCAATATTTTGTTGACTTTTGTTGAAAGGTGTTTAATTGGAATGGGAAAATTTTAATTTTGCCAAAATTTTATTTAATAAGCTCATTAGACCGTATTCAGGAATTATCTCTTTTCAGGTTATACTGTTGTTCCAGCCAGTGTTAGTTTTCGTGGTGTGAGCATGAAGTTGGACCTGAAAATTGACCAGAAGACGTTAGCTGCTGCAACGAATTTCTCGAAATTCGTAGAGGAAGCCGTTTCCACTCATCTTTCATCGTCCGTTATACCGGTAGAAAACGATAAAGTGGGCAGTTCACTGATACCACATATTCCTCCTGTATCTACAGCTGTTGCTCAACCGTTCCACTCAGTTTCTTCATTTACAGTCATGGAACCTGCTAATAGTACCAAAGAATCACCTATCTGCGATAGCTCCGTCGAGAGCAGTACTACACTCTTGGTGAGCATTTTGATCGCCTTGTGTACGAATTTCGAAATTTCAGTTGATAAGTATGGATTACTGTTGGTAGCACATGCATTGTTTTACTTGTTTAATCTCCACCTTTCAGATGTTTTTTGTTTTTCTTTGTCTCTCATAAAGGAATAGCTTTTCTTCTTCACGAACCTTTTGAACCTATACAGGAAACGTATTCCACAATCTCGATATGATTTGTAGGCTATTCTAAGAAGGAGGTTCGAAAAATTTTCCCTTGAAGTTTTTGGTAAGAGCGTTTTTCTAATCATTTGCAATTGGCTTATACCTTTAAGCTGTTCTAGGATTTTTAGTTTCACTCATACAGTAGCGTACAGAATCGAAAATATTTTGTAATGATTTGTTTTTTAGGACCATTTAGCTTCGCTTTTATCATACAAGATTTCATACGTTACTGGATGGGTGAAACTAAAAAAAAAACCCTAGAACAGCTTAAAGATATGTGATTTAGTGAGATTGCTGACGCTGCATATGTGTTTGAATGTTGCTTCTTAAAAACGGATATTCACTTTACTCCATACGAAGCTAAAAAAGTCGGATCATAAACCAGCTTCATCAGTTAGTTGGAGAGTGCTTATTAGTCATGAAATAAGTTCAGCCAAATAAAATCAATTCGTTTCTTTTATCCAACTATATTTGGTAAGAATCATCGTGATATTCGTGACGTCCTATGTGTCTGAAATTTCGATATAATCATTTCCTGGTGAATTTCAGGGTAGAGATGAGTTGCGTGAGCAAGTAAACGAAGTATGCAGTTCGACAATGGATGCGAGTCCATTTTGCGATACTGCTTGCTCACCTATACAGCTGGAATTACAAACGAAATTATCACATAGTGTTATGAACAGTTATATAAAATCTCCAGATGATACACCTCCCGCTTCATCGGAAGAGCAAAATAGTTAGTTTTTTGCCGATTAAGAATATATCCGAGATGCCTTGAGATCGGTATCTTAGTCTGAAAGATAGCAGAATGATTTATTGCAAATTTCCTGGATTCCAACTTTATCATGCGTTACGCCTCTTCAGTTAACTGTTAATCTTATAGCAAGTAATGTTTTTTTTTTTTTTTTTTTAAAAGCAAAATTTCACAGTCATACAGCGTTCCATATATTTTCAAAAAAAAAAATACTTCAAATCCATACATTTTCGCTGTCAGGTACTTTGAATATATAATTAATTGATTCAGGGATTGCGTCTCATTCATCAGTTAAAGAAGAGTTGACTAGTTTAGTGTCTACTTCTGCTGCGCCGGATAACATCTATCTTACACCGTGTGCTTCAACTTCATCAGCTGAAGTAGATGCTACTCCATTTTCACCACTACTGACTAAAAGACGAAAGGAGAAGACAACCACAGCATCTCATCTTTGTGAGCAGATTGATCCAGAAAAGGGGCAGGCATGTTTTTGCATTAATTTTTTTCACTGAGAATTTTTTAAGGATTTTTGTGATTTCTTAAGTAATTCCATTTTTTATTATATTTTATTCGTTAGATTAGTTTCAGTGTCGACAACGAGCTATCGTAAATTATCGGTATTGTATTCGCCATATACTTCTGGATCCCGAAGCACCTTACATACAGTGTCAACATCAACGTAAGCCGAAAAGTAGGTTTTTTTATTGTTTCACCTGTTACTGAATCTATTTTGTAATCGGGAAGTTCAGAAGGTATGTCAAAAAATGGAGTAAAGCATTTCCGATAAATAAAACTGCTCCATTTTTTATATTTGTAGTTAAGGTTTATATATGTGGTTAAGCTTTTGTTTAAGATCTTAACTCAGTGAACTGATTTTTAGGCAAAAGAGACACCAATTTGCTTTGTACAAATGCAGTGCGAAAAGACAAAGGAACAATTTACTGCAGTACACATTTGATTATGAATGGGTTAATGGAACCAAGAAAGAAGAAAGCGAAACCAGGAGCAGTAATCGTCGAGAGCACAGAACTTACTTCTTCATCCAGCAACAGCGTATGGAATCGGTCGGTGATTCCTGGAAAAGCGAATTTCGCAGCTACGTTGTCACCAGCATTAGTGGATACATATGAAGAAATGAATTGTATGTGTCATTTTGTTTTGGAATTTTAAGTATGTGGGTATGATGACCTCGTTGAATTTTTCGGATTTCTTTTCCTGTTTTGGAGTGAAGATTAACAAATCAATATTACCATGTGATGTGCTTTGTCATGGCATTTTAGGTTGTATACGATATTGAGATATCGATTTGTTAACAAATGTCTGAATCAACAGAATTATTCTTATTAACAGCTGAACACTTGGTGATCAGCCTGGGTGTGACACAGTAACTTTATTCAAAGAGGAATATTTCATGCTGTAGTCACCGAATTAATATTTAATTAAACTTTCAATCAAATTTGTTGAAGGTACCTCTCGTTCAATGGAACAGACTTGTATAAGGAATGATGGTGTTGTCTACAACAATGTCATGAATGGTGCTGTGATAGCTGTTGATTCAATTACCAACAAGCGTACTGTATATCAATTTTCGAAAACATCGGGTGCCAATACTTTACCCATGGAGGCGGGTATCGTTACCGTGGCAACAGAATCAAGGAATGAAATGACAACGACTTATGATGGTATATCAGTCGAAGATAACGAATATACTGGATTACCGAAATTACCCATACATAAAACAGTTGTGCCTCATCCTATTACATCGTCTTTTAGCGGAGTACGATCAGCGTATAAACCTTCCGTGCAAACAACAACTAATCAGGTAATAAACAATAACTCTTTAAATTTTGGTTTAAATGAGAAATGAACAACTGAACAATTGGAAATTTGTTTAGCATTCATGAATTCTACATTTTTTTATTAATTAGATTACTTTGCTAGTAGTGTGCAGTATCTGCTGTAGAAAAAATCATTTTTCATTTTAGTTAGTCATTCGAAACGTTTGAAAAATTTAAGCTACCAAGTCTGGTTATATCGATTGTTAGTTGGTTCGACTGATGCCGTAACGGAGTCCTTTGTTTCCTGTTCATATTTATTTTGAGTAATAGATAATTTGTTTTTTTTTTCAGTATTTTATGTGAGACCAGGGTGATATTTATACAAATCGCTTCCAGGTTCGTCGAAATCTACCTCAGTTGTATTCACGCACGGCTTCTCAAGTTGTTACACAAACAACCATAAAAACGCGTGATGGTGCGCAAATTCCATGCTCACAACCAACAATTGTGAAACAACGCGTAACGCCTAATCTCAGCAAACAGCATCCGCAGCTCGCTGCTAAACTTCTTCAGGTTCAGTTAAATTTAAGGAGGAACGGTCGGGAAATGATATTATTATGGTGAATGGGTTTAAGCAGATGAAGAGAGTGGTTTTCAGTAAGTATGCTGCTTTTCTTACTGTGCAGTTATATTAACATTACTTGTTAAAAATAAAAACTAAGATTACCGAATCAAACTTTAGGATCCGATAGTCTTGGTTTCGACAATGACTCCAAAAGCTTGTTTTTAGTTTTTTACCAATTTGTTAGTGTCCGAAAATTTTGCAAAAGTTTGTAAGATTTATATGTAAATCATGTATTTACAGGCACCAGCATCTGCTGCAGGGCAAAGTGTGGTATCATCATTAGCAGGTGCTCCTGTACGATCGAATTTTGCAAAAAGTATTTTTCCATCTTCTCTGCTAGTATCCGAACCTTGTAATTTACTGCCGTCAGCTGCGCCTCGTTTAACATCTCATCCGGAACCTCCACGTTTCTATAAGATACCCGAAGATGATAAAATTAAGTCAACTATCAAGTTGGAGCAAAACGATATACAAAAGGTTTCAAAGCATAATATATTTTATTTTCTTTTTATCCTTAGTTTTCCGAAACTTGGCCAAATCACAATCGAAAACTGAAAAATCTTGAGAATTGATTACAAAAAGAAAAATTAGTAGAACAATTAGTAATCAAATATCAGTATTTTCCGTTTTTTTTTTTTTTTTCAGCACGGCTCTATGGATGTTTCAGAATGCTATCCTAATTTTGCACTGCTTGAATTTTAAAATTTTTAGGCGATTTCAGCATAGGAGCTTATTAGGAAAAATAAACATTTATACCTTATTTAAAAAATTGTGCTGCTTCAGCCGAAAGTTATACAACTGAAGCAGAAACGCAGGCGGATGAAGATGACGGGAATTTATCGGAAAATACCTCAAGTTGATCAAATGTGTAGAGTTTTAGAGGACCAAGATTTCGATCGCACTGATCTTTTTCCTCGTGGTTAGTCCGCTCTTGAGTTATATTTGGGGTTAGCGAAATCAGTTTATTGATATATGCAAAGTCGTAGCAAAATATTGAATGTTTACCGAAAGTTTTTCTTTCTAAAAAACGAGGTGCGAAGTCCAAATAAAGGACATTTTTACGTATTTAAGTAAGATTTTGCAGGACTTGAGCCATCAGATGATGAAGACGAAGAAAATGATTATCTTGATCTCAGATGGTCGGAAATGGCTTGTAATGCTGTTTCAGATCCTGCGCCTCAGGGAGCACTGCAGGTCTATTTAGTGAAAAAACAGATCAGGTATCGCAATAATATTTTTTATGATAATGAAATGCTGTAAATAGTATAGGAGGATATGGACAGCTTTTGGCATGTTTTTAAGCTAAATTGCGAAAATCATAATGAGGTTATGCATTATAATTATGCAGTATTGTATTATTAAAGTGCTTGTTTTAATTTTTGAAGTCTTTTTATTTTATTGCTTACTGAAATCGTATCATTTTGTTGTTTTTGCAGATTAGACAAGAATGCATTAATGAAAGAAGCCGTTACGAATGCTCCAATAATGCATGCCTGCAAGCAATATCCGAATAGTGTTGGCGCAGCACTAGCCGATCGTGCATCCAATTATGGGACTGCTCCAAGCGCTATATTCAATCAGAAAAAGTTCATCTTTTTCATTTCATGAGACCTTTGATTTATATGATCAAGAAGTTGATAGGTTCTAATCATTTTATACGGTGTAAAATACCGTTGAGTTTTAACGTGAAATGTTATTGTTGGAGTGGTTTTCAAAAGTTTCTGTAAATCAAAAATATAAAGATTCATAATTATCTATCTGGATTTCTTCGCTCATTCTGTTCTTTCTGTATTTTATGTTTGGCGGAATAATGTGCTAAAAAATTTATAGCTGATTTTTTTTCTGTTTTAAATTCCAAAGCTAGAAATAGATCGCTGGAGCAGCTTAGTTTTTTTTTATAACTAAAGAACTATTATTTTTTGTTCTTTCTTATAACTAAAGAACTATTATTTTTTCTTTTCAGATGCGCTATTACGATCCTAAAAAACGGCTTACCTCCCGTTCAGTGCATGAATAATTGCCTTCCATTTTCTAATCACTGTGCACAGCACATTTCGTACAATTTGAATCAGAAATTATTCAGTTATTGTGCTGAGCCGTGTTGCTCGCAGCCTGTTCTTTGCGTCGATGCACCAAAGACTTTGAGTATGTTATGTTTATCATTGGAATTGAAAATAACGAACTGAAAAAATATGAAAAATAGAGTAGTCCGTGAAATTATAGTATTTCCTCATTTGAACTTAATAATATAATTTTTAGAATTGTGCGTTCATCATTATGAGCTAAGGAAGAAGAAAAAAGCCGACGAAGGATTAGCACGGGAAAATGCTCATCAGTCCTGGAAACAACAAACGCCCATATGTTACGTGCAGCAGCAACTCATACAGCAGCAGTATGAGGACGATATTCATATGAATATTCAGCATTCGCATTATCAGTCGCAGGATATTGGACCAGACCGATTGAATTCTGCTGGTGTGAGTGATTTTTGCGAACTTGAAAGTAAGTTTTTTTGTAGCGTGAAATTTAATTCTTGAAATTTCAACTTCAATATCTTATTGCAGTATCACACTTGTTCGGAAGTTTTAAAGTGAAAGATTCAAATCTGATATTAATCTAGCAAAAGGCGCCATTAGTTTTTCTTGTTTCATTCTAAATTTATCTTGCTTGTAAATCTTTTCTTAAATGCTTTTTTTTTGTAGTGGGATCGGCTTCAAGTGGAAATGAATCAGATGTATATTTGGCTTCGTTTGCTAAAGATCTAGAATTTAATTTTGATGGTAGAGAGATAAATGATATGCTGGCAAATTTCAATGTTGCTAATGGAGAGAGTACTGATATTTTGCACGACCAACCATTTTCAGGTGATTTGCTTTTTTTTGTGAACTGAATAGATTTACTGTTTATTGGTGAGCCAGGACTGAGAGCGTCAGTGAGTTTGTTCAATTTGAAAAGATCAAATTTGCAGAAGTGTATGATTCGATATTATTGCTGAAAAATACAATTTTTAAAAGATTATCTTAGATGAATTTCAAAGTATTTACGTTTCGCGTAACTATTGAAGTTCAAATGAAAGAATTTTTAGTGCATAATTCAGAAAAAAGATTATGATTTGTAGAATCCTGTAATTTCAGATGGTGTGAAAGATGAATTTTTGCAACTTCCAACAGAATTTAACGAAATTGCTGGTGGCCATAATTGGCTCGACGTAGAGCAATTTCTTATCTCTGAAGGTGTCGATTTATCCTCTTCATCACAGTCGAGCAGTATATCCGTAGTTTCTGTGCCGCAGCCACCAAATCTAATTAACGACAGAGCAACATTCTGCGAATTCTCATCATCGTATCAATCACGAAGCTAACCTCATTCGTCAGCAGGAAAGTATTTCTTTAACTCATTTCTTAGCCAAACTCACTTTTTTGTATAATCTCACTTGAAATGTGATTTTTTCGTAAATTACTTCAGTCTGTGTTTCTCATTCTCTTGTTCCAGGAAGTAATTACTGTTCTGAATAGATATTAGACATAGCATTTCAAAGTTGAGCGCACGTGTCTAAACTTAGCTATCCAGGAGTTCTAATAGTATATCTTTATTGTTCTTGCAAAAACCTTTTTTCCCAACAACTCAGGTTTTTTCTTGAATACTTTGAAGTTTTTCAAAACATACGTTTTTGAAATGCTCACTATTCCTTACGAAATTTATGTCTAATTTTTATCTTCTTCTTTCTTTGCAATTTCGGGTATTTAAATTTCTGTAACTGTTTTTTTTTTTTTTTTTTTTTTAATTTGAATTGGTCGAAGTCCTGGTTGGCTTTTTTTTTATAGAAATGCTTTGTGCCCAAAATGATCTCATTTAACTCGCGTGGGCTTATCATTGCGCAATCATTTTTTAAGCCATATTTTCAGTTTCGAAAAAATTGCATTTACACGAGAAGGTAGAGTTTAATCCATTATTTTTGGCTAACATTATATGTGATAGTTACATTTTGTTACGTTTGATGCTGATCCTGACTTCTCATAGTAGAAGATAGAGATAAAAAGAGAACAGTGCACGTAAATTACCGCAAAGCCTAACATATTAGTTAGTCAGTAATATGTTTTACGGAAGTAAAAAACGATTTTCCCGGTTTTCCTGTACACTTGTATCTTCTGTTTTTCTACTTAAAATTAGGTATTACAATGAGCCTGCTTACGGAGGTAACTTTATCTGTGATGTGGGTACTGTTTGTGCCACCACAAATCCACTCGTTCCAGGTGTTAAAATATTTTTTGCTCCATGTTTAGTAAATTAGCTGGTTGTACCGTACCAAAGTACAATTTATTCATCATGATTAATTTCTTTGAATTCTATTAGTTTAGATTGAGCGCCTAAAAAAAATGGAGTTGTAAAATATTTCATCGTGGATGTAGATTGTAAATTATGGTGATGGGTATCGCATTCCGATGTAATACGAAGATTTTTGATCTTAGGTAAATCGCTATTTATTCTTATGGGTGGCAGTAGTCCAATCAATTAATGGTATTGGTAATTCTATTTTCTGATATAATGGTATTGATAATTTTATTTTCTGTCATGCAAGTAGAATATTATTAGCAGATCCATTTAGATTTTAAATTTTTAATAAGTGCAATACGAATATTGATTTTGAAGGTACATGAGAATGTGATATGTTAATGTAACTGTGCAGCAGCTGTTTGATCTCTTTAAAACAAGTAAAAGATATGTGCTAGGAAGACATTCAGCTTTTGCTTTTATTTCCATGAGCATTGAAGATCATTATTGTTCTAGTTTTCATCATTTAGATTAGAGTGGCAGCCTACAAATGAATTGATTTCTTTCTCTGATGCCTTCATTTATTAAATTTTCATAATTTCTCTAAATGATGAGCTTTTTTCCAGATATATTCTTTTCTTCGTTCTTCCGGTTAAAAACTATTCAATAATATATATATATATATACTTACATATATAAGCAAATTTCGCCTGTTTTTTTTTTTTTATACATTTTCTCTCATCTCATTTTGTGTACACTCTACGTAATTCATCACATATTGTCGTAGATTTGAATTGGGTGGCTTTCAACAATCATTTTATTTATTAGATGGCTTAACGCAGAAAAAAAAAAGAAATATATATGGTAATAAAGCGAGCCAATTTTTGCTTGATTGTTTATAATACTCTGCCTTTCTTACTATTTCTTTTTCACATGATTTATAACTCTATATATATATATATATATATATTTATATTTATATTTATATTATTTACAAATATGTTTCCTAACAGTTGTATTTAAATGGAGTAGAGTGTGGTGATACGGTTTTGGATGATTATTCTTCTTGTCTTATTTCATGTTTTAAAGATTATTTTGCTTTCAGTATTTTTATTTTTTCATATTCTATTTTTTCATATGTTGTAGATTTTAATTGTTGTACAATTTTACAGCTAAATTAATTAATTATGAATGAAAGTTCGAAATTTCTAAATAGTCTCATTTTTAATTGACTTACAGACAGAAAGTTTCACATAAAAATTTTTCATTAATGATATGGTAATATTGATTGATGATAGAAAATGAAATATTATTTTTCCAAAAAGCATAAAGTTCATTTGTGAAGGCAAAAATCATGTAGCATGTTGGGCTACACAGTTGTTTGTTGCACACATAGTTCAACTGTTGAAGGATTTTTATAAATCAGTTCGATGAATTATGAAATATCCAGGATATCAGTATTAGTTTGGGATTACGATATTCCGTAGTAGGGGATAATTATGTCAATGTTTAAATGAAAGTATGATTATTTTTATAGTATCAATTAATGATACTGTCTAAATCCTTGTTTTGGATTGCTGGGCTCAATCAAAAAAATCGATTAGCTTCTGATATCCTCAAAGAGGTTACAGACATTGACAACGCCAATAGTGATAAAATAATACTGTTTGACATAAAAACAGCTTTGCATGAGCGCGGTTTTGGTATTTTAATAATTATCTTCTCTTTGCCACTATCAGTACGTATACCAGTTCCACCTGGCTCTACAATTAAACTTTCGATACCTCTAATCCTATTCTCACTGCAACTTATGTTGGGGTTTGATTCTCCTTGGATGCCTCACTGGTTGAAAGTCTTTTCAACGTTCAACACTATCTCTTGTGGTAGAAAAAACTTCTCCTGCTTTAAGAAAAATAGAAAAGTTCATGAAACCCAGAATGTCTTTTATTTTCTGTGGGTCAGGTGAAAAGATTTTAGCTTTCATAATGCTGCTTTGACGCATTATCGATAGCCATTCCGCTGCTCCTAATTTCATTTCTGCAATTGGCACAACTCTCATTTCACTTGGTATTATGAGTAAAGATGGATTTCTCTTTATATTGGGAGTCTTAATATCTTTATGCAGGTTGCTACTGTTGCTCCCATGCGATGCCAATAGTTAACTCAAGAATTACTGGTATTTCACCTTAGTTTATACCAGTTGTTCATATATAATGGACATCTTGTAGTATTCATGGAAAATACTCCGTAGTATTATTTTATGTTCTTAATTGGTCCTAATTTCAAAAACAACTCATTAACTGTTATTGAAATGAATAAAATGCGGAATTGAAAAATAATTTTAAATAAATTATGTGCAGAGACCATGCATGTGGATTGTTCTGATTGACTATATAAATAAAGAAATCTTACTGGTAAATTTATTTTTAAAATTAAGAAAGCTCTAACTATTGAACGGTCGATTTGAATTATCCATCAATCAATGACTCGGCAACTTTTTTTATGGGTTCTATCATTTTTGTTGTGGTATATTTTATTTTCGGCGTCATTTTGCGCGCATATTTTCCCTTATGGTAAAATAGCACTTGTTGTTCATTTGATTATTTTTCAAATGATTTGGATGTTAGCTGTTTGTTCGCTATTTTCAACAGTACTTACAACACCAGCGGAAATCCCCAAGCGTTTTATACCACCAGAGGATATCTTTGAAAAATGTAATTTTGCGATAGAAATTGCCAAATGGGTATGTATTATATATTTGTCAAATTTTAATATTTGAATGCTTCATTGACAATTAAGAAAAAAAGTGGGGAAAAGATTTTCTACAAATAGTTCAGCAATCACAGCTTTTGTTTGTTATTTTGAAATATTTGGGATTCACAAATTTAAACGCTTCATTGCAATATCATAACTAATTAATCACTCATTTATTTCAAATAATTACTTTAAGATTTTTCGGTAAAAATATCATTCGCTATCCTTTTCATTTTGTTTTCATTCAGTTGCGAGGTTTGGCTCATAAATTTTGAAATTTCATTCGGTAATTCTCGACATTTGTTTCTTTTCCAGGCTAATAAAGAGGAATTACCAGTGCATCATGTTATGATGCCAACGGAAAGTGGAAATATCAAATGTCCACCATTTTGCTTACATTGTAAGATAGTCAAACCGAATAGAACACATCATTGTCGCAGGTAAAAAATTGAAATAGTTTTTTAATGAATGAATATGCTAATGTAATTGGATATAATTAAATTATTGCGGAGTATTTTATGAAAATTACAATATCTAATATTCAGTCGTCAATTTACAGTATTTGTCAATGATATATCATCATTGCATTGAGAAATTGGTCAGTTCAGATAAGAAGCATCACGATAAATTACTTATCTGAGGAATGGTCATCATATTATCCCCTCTACTGTTGGAGTAATATGATAATCTTTCCTCAGGTATAATTGGTCTTGATTGAAATTTCAGTTTCATTTAAAAATTCATCTATCATAAATACTGTCAAAGATTTAATACTATCAAAGTTAACATCTATGATAATTTAATGATAGAGTAGGTCTAAATGATGATATATCACTGATAAAACATTATTTAACACATTTACTCTCTGTTAGATAATAAAAACATTCTATTAATGATTGACGTATTAACAGAATAACAGAATGCTTGTTATTAACAGAATAACTGAATTAACAGAATACTTCTTATCTGATCAGGAATTTTATTCGTCTAATTAACTAACATTTCTAGCTTTTAATTTGCCATATTGCTTACAAATGATAAATTTTGAAATGAATAAAATAAAGATGTAATCGTTGTATAATGCGTATGGATCATCACTGTCCCATTATTGGTTGTTGTATTCATATGCACAATCATAAATTCTTTCTGCTCTTCCTTTTCTGGTCTACAGTACTTTGTTTCTATGTTATTTGTACTATTCTGCCAACATTATATCAACGAGCAGCAATTGTTCTTTGGAGTTTTTCGGGTAAATAATACAATAATTTTATTTCAATAATAATTTTTATTACTATTTGAGATAAAAATTTGATTATTTCTGTAGTTAATTATTTATATTCAAGAAGCTTTATTACAATTTCTTGTTCAGCATTGAAGTATATATTTTAATTAAGAATTTAAAGTGCAAATTTTTCTTTCTCCTCTTTTCTAATTTGTGAAAAATTTATTAATGTTTTGTTTTGTTTTTTTTTTATAACTAACATTAAGAAAGTCTATTAATAAATATTTAAATTAATATTTATAAATATTTTACTGTCCGAATGAAAATTTTTGTGGATTTTTATTTTGTTAAAAATAATTACTCATAGAAGAAAAAAGTTTCAGAAATGCTCAGTATATTAATGCCATCTCATATACGACAAGATCCGCCAGCTGAAGATGGATTGATTGCAACTTGTTTGATTGCTTCCGGTATATTGAATGCTTTGGTAATTACTGGATACTTTAAAATTGATTTTTAAATGTTTTCTTTTTTTAATTGATATTCGTGGCAAAAAATTAATTTCTTTTTTTTACTATTATGTTACATTTATCACATATAATTATCAGCTTAACTATTATTCCATTTAAATATTCAAGGATTTTAAAAAAAAAAGTATTTTAATCAGCTTAATTATTACAAATGAAATAGCAATTTTAAAAAATTATTCAAATATAAAAAGTAAAAATAATTTTAATTACTAAATAAATGAAGCAATATTTAAATTGATAAATACATACGTGATAAGTGTAAAACAACTATTATTTAAAGATTGTTTTTTCTTCCTGAAATATACGAGGAAAATTAACTTTAATATTATTTAATAATTAAAATTAATTTTTACTCCAAGAACACAAATTAAAATTAAAAATGAAAATATAAATTAAAATTAATTTCGCTTCAGAAAAAAAAAAAAAACATTTCTTCTTTTTTTGCTGTTATCTTTTGCACCATATCTTATATCCTTGTCGATTTTGATAACTACTTCAACGTAATATAATTAAAATAATTATAACTTGAAATACTTCAGAATATTTGTTTAGATATGTGGCATTTCGCTTAGTATATTTTTGGGACAATTAATTTACTCACTGTTACATAATGAGACAACACTGGAAAGTGAATCATTTCAATTTTGTCGCAACAAAAGCAATGATCAGCGTTCTGTTAACAATATTTCCTATGATTTGGGTTCTTTTTGGCATAATTTTTGCTCAATTTTTGGTTACAATCCATTACTATGGCTTTTGCCAATACATACAACTTTTGGTAATGGATACTTTCATGAAGCAACCAATTGAAAAATCAAAAGAAAGGAGACGGATGTTTATTTGTAACATAAAAATTTTGAGTAAATTTTATTAAATTTAACTTCATGACCATTGCATGCAAAGTATGTGGTATGTGAAATGAGAGTAAATACTGTACATTGGTTATTAGGAGAAAGTTAAAAATATAAGATGTAATTTTGATCAAGAAAATTGAAGTAAAATAATAAAAGTTGAATCAATTTCAGTGATACAGTAATCTGAGAAGGCTACGGTAAAACTATGAAATTATATAAATATTATAAAATAAAATTGGAAAAGCATTGAATATATTTTAGGAATGATGTGAAATAACTTAAAAATGTGTTTTTCTTTTTTTTGCATTGATACTAATTTCATCGTTGATTTAATTGGTTCATGCTTGTAATTATCTTAGCTGTGAGGAAGTTAACCGTAGTAACTTACGGTAGTTTATTGCTAGCAGTAAAACATCTTTTATAATTTGGTTGATTAAATTTCGAATTAATTTTTGCAACAATTTTATCATAAAATTGTCGCTATACAAATCAATGCCATCTTTTATTACTGTTTCATTTCCTTTAATCAATTAATAATATTAATTAATTTTTGAAATACAATAAATATTCTTGCTATTATAATTTTATTGGTAAATTTTAGACGAAAATTTTTGGTTGAAAAAAAGTTTTACTATGATAATAGCAAAAGTTTTTTAATAATTTATTCCGTATCATCAGTAGACGTCTGTTTTAAAGACAAATCCAATTATGCTTTGATCGAAATTGTTATCAATAAATTTAGTGACAAAACAATATCCATTAAAAAGTGCCGAAATACTTAAATATTTTGCAGAATGTTTGCAAATAATAATTTTAACAAACAAAGTAATTACATATTGAGCATTAAATTATCATCTAAGTATGAAATATTCTAGTTTAAAATTTAAATAAATCTCAATTTAATTCCATCTATCTGATCTTTCTGTCTTTTTCAATTAAGTTAAAAAAAGCATGGAAAGAAAAATTAAATTAACGAAACAAAATTTCCTTTTTTCAAAAATTTTAATCGTTTCTAATGAAAATTTAATTGCCCATTGATTAATTTGAACTTTTATTGTTTAAAAAAAGTAATAAGACTTTAACGGCAGTTTATTATTGAAATTTTAACCAAAAAATTTGAAAATTTGTTTTGAAAATGAAAATGAACTTTACATTGATTTGTTCGATTTTAACGATTGTAAGTTTAGAAATGAAAATTTTCAAAATTTACGAATAATTTGACATTAAAATAGCGGTAATGAAAAAGTTTTAATCAAAAAATTATCAGCACATTGATTCCATCTTGTATAATGGTTTGCTGTGAAATGATGAAGAAACGAAAATGTCAGATTATCAGTAAATTTTGAAAATTTTCATTTCGGAAAGAAAATTAGTTTTGAAAATCCAAAGTAATGCATTTTTAGCGATGAAAATTAATAAATATGATGATAATATAGTGTGACAATTAGAAAAACATTTGTGAACATAAAAATCATTCATAATCATTCCTCATGCATATAAATGGGTATGTGCAAAGCAATAACACATACACACATGCAGATATACATACACACACACATATACACACACACATATACACACACATGCATACACACACATACACGCACACACATGCATACATACACACACACATACAATCACATACATACATACACACACACACGCATAAACAGATTCAGTAATTAAATCAGTGAGAAAAACCGGTTTTAAAATTGAAAAATACCATTTAAAATTTCATTATTCATTGGTTCATTCTTTGCTCATTCAACAATTCACAAATCAATGAGCAATTTTATATTTAATTTAAATCATCAAATGATAGGGGTTTTTTCTTTTTTTTTCCTACAAATATTTGAAATTAATTTTAAATTCAAATTATAATCTTTAATTGTTATTAGTATGCAATTTATTTGTGTTATCATTTATAGCCATTCAATATCTAATTCTATATGATTTTATTTAAAAAAAAAAGTTTATTATTTTATATTATTTTGTTATTTTCAAACTGACATCTTTACTTTGAATTTTACTTCCTACTTATCACTATATATATATTATCTATTTGCTTAATTTGGAAATAAAGAAAAGCAACATTTAAAAAAAAATAATGTACAAGCTATTAAACATAAGATTAATAATTTCAATTATCAATTAGGTGACTAAGAATAAAAAAATTTATAATTTTAATTTATAATTTATAATCTTAATTTATTCAGTTAAACAATTAATCAATTAGTTATTTAATTAAACAAATTATACGAATGAAATCATCAATTTTCTTTACTCTCAGGTAACTGACTGTTACTTAAAATACATACAAACTTCATGTGCAGCTGTGCAAATATATATATATATATTTTTATCGCAATTGATATGTTCATTATTCATTTCCAATTAGTAATTCCATTGATACGGATAGATCTATTGGAATTTAAAGATATTTTTTGGGATTATTTTTGCCGATTTATTAATACAAATAAAGAAATTTCAATACTGGAGTTAATTACATCAAAGATTAAATTAATTACACGAAGATGATAATCATTGATAAGAAAAGGAACATTCTTTTCTCTCTTTATCTCTCTCTCCCATTCTCCATCTTTTCTTCACTTTTCCCTCTCTTTTCTTCTGTTAAGAAAAGAAAAAGTTAAAAATTTGTTTCTAAAAGAATTTGCTTTTAAAAGACAAATTGCAAAAAAGAGTTTTTTCCCTGAAAATTATTTTTTTACATTCTAAAATTTATACATTTTCCGCGAAAACTTTTCAGGAAAAAAAAAATGTTGGGAGGATAATTTTTTTACCTCGAAACTGAAAAAAGTTTGTTTTTTTAAAGAAGTTTTTTTGTTGGTTTATTTTAAAACAAAATTTCAATTAAATTTGTCATATTTGAAGAAAGAAACGAATTATTGACTAGTTCGTTTTTATTGTTTCATAGCTTATTGATTATTTTTAGCTGTAAGCCTGAATGATAAGTTAAAATACAAGTTGCAAGTTGAAATACATCATTGATCGTAATCAGCTTTGAGTTTAAATTTGTTTAATAAAAACTTAAATCAATTTCAAAATTTATTGCGAAATCATTTGTAAATTGAAAAACTTTTATCATCATTTTCATAAGTAACTAATAAAAAAAATATGAACATATTAATAATATATTTATATGCCAAAGCACAGATTTAAATTGTAATTCAAAAAAAAAAAAAAGAAAAAGCAATTAAAAATATTTCGTATTTTATATTTTTATATCTTTGCAAACTTTAAATACATTGTGCTGGAAAAATAAAAATATTTGGCGCAATGAACCCTCCA
Organism: Mansonella ozzardi; assembly: GCA_029876185.1. NCBI lineage: Eukaryota > Metazoa > Nematoda > Chromadorea > Rhabditida > Onchocercidae > Mansonella > Mansonella ozzardi. The sequence continues at coordinate 3,709 of JARVGP010000942.1, read as the reverse complement.
GATAAGACTTATAGAGTTAATTTTCATTTCAATTATTCCATTTCCAATACCAAATTGTAATTTATTTGAATCAAATCAAACAAATGTTGCATTTGCAGTATCACTAATAAATGAGCTATTCATTGAGCACTCTCGAAAACTGCCAAATTTTGGTGATCGTGAAAATGAGCGCCTCAATTGCGTACCGCGTCGCATGATTTGAGTTCGAAAGCTATCAATTCCTTGCAATGATTTACCTAATTGATTTGGGCGACGTATTGGTCGCATATTGCCACAGCAGCGAAATGCGCACACACAACCTAATGAAGGATGTTTTCAGTTACTGTAATACAATAGGTGAATGAAATGAAATTTGATTTTATCCAATAAATTATAAATTCCATTTTATTCTATCCTTCCTAAAATAAATAAATAATTTAATTTCCATATTAATTGTTAAATTCGATCTAATTTTTTTTTCTGAAATTGACTTGCAAAATAATCAACAATTAAGATCATTCATATTTAAATGAATGAAATTTAAAATTGTTCAATGAATTGTTTCAGCAAAATTGTTTTACGCATTTTTAAATTAAATTTTAAATTTGTATTTATATACATTTGTAACTTACATGTAATTATGATAGTAAATAAAACAGCAACACCGACAGCGATAATTAATGATAATGTACCCGTATCAAAACGAACTTCTGGTTCACCCTTTAATTCGTCGTGTAATGCTGCTAGAAAAAAAGAAAAAAATTTTTAAAGAAATAAAACTTGAAAAAAAAACACGAAAATAGATAATGAAAATGATAAATTCACAGAATAATAATATTAATGAGGTGAAAAACAATGCCATTAAATGCAAAATATTATGAGAGAATAATGAAAAACAATTTATAAAACAATAGAATAAATTAAATTGATCATTCAAACAAATCAATTATTGAAATTGCAAAATTATAATGGTATAATAGTTTTGTTATCAAAATTTTGATGTTCAAATATACTTCTAACAAATTTTACATAGGTAGATAATTTTCATTTGAAAAAAAAAAGGGTTCTTTTTTTTGAAATTTTAAAAATTAATTAATGCAAATCAATTACCAATGACCCGTTTAAGCGCTTCATACCATTTGTCATTTTGTACCAAATTATTTACATTATTTAAAATTTGTCGCCTTTCTCTAACTGTAACATATCGTTGAGCAAGTCGAGCTGGCCAAATAATTACCTCAAAAAAAAAACTTTAAATTTGCAATTATAATTTTGTACTTTATATATCATAATTATTGCATCATTTTCATTAATCAACCAATCAATCGTTTTTATTCTAAAATATTGTGATCGATTTTATCCTTGATAAATTATGCAATTTTACGTAGTTATAAAACTTTTCTATAACAATAATATAAGCAGTGAAAACATACGTAATTAACCCATACAAATCTACGTGGTTGACGTGAAAAAATGAAATAGAAATAGAAATAAGCAAAATTAAGCTTGTGCACATACCTTTTTATAATGCTTCCATATAAATATAAGTACAGAGTTACCGCAATCGCCAAGTGCCCACCGTCCTTCAAGTGTCCGACAAAAACTTTCCGCTCGATCTAATAATTGCCTGTTAATTTATTTCACCTTGTAACTTTCAAACAATTAATACTTTGAAATTTGTTTAACTTTTCCATTTTCACATTAAAAATTATTTTCTTTTTCACTGAAGTGAAAAAAAAAAAAATTTGCACAAAAATTTTGCCGAATAAATTTGAAAATAATTAATAAATTATATCAAAAAATAAAGTCGTTAGCAATTTCGAAGAAATCAACAGATATAATTAGTAAATTTTCAGTTTTAAATGTTCGAAATGAAGAAAAATTTCACAGGAAAAATTAAATTTCAAAAAGCGAAATTTGTCATGTAATATGCAAATTAAAATTCATATTCAATATGAGTGAATACCATTATTTCCTAATTAAGAAATGAAAATCCCATTTACTTCTTATAATAGTTATTAAACTATTTTATTTTGGATTTTTAATTTTGCTTTTTTAAAAAAACATTTTTTTTTTAGGGGAAATCTTTGCAGATCATAGCAAAATTCAGATTTAGAAATATTTTTCATTTTTTCATTTATTAATAAAAATTATAAAATACTCAAAAACTTAATTAATTATTATACTAATTATATAATAAGCATGAAAGTGTAAAAATAAAAAGGAAAATGAAAAAAATTAAATTTTAGATTATTTGAAATAACAAATCACTGAAAGTGCGAACTGTTCAGATGGACTATGAATGGTCATTTGTAAATTGTTGACCAATGCAATTGATGCAACAAATCCATAAAATGGATTCTTCATATCATCACCCGTTGCACATTGTGACCGTCGTTGACAGTGACATGGTGTACCGATGGTTAAGTTATAAAGTTGTTCATTTAATAATCGTGCTAAAAAGAAAATAAGAAAAGCAAAAATGAAACTTAATATATTAAGAATTAATTAGAAAGAAGAAATTCATCAAAAAGTTAAGAATTTTAAAATTCTGTAATTTAAAAAAAAATTTACCGTTTTATAAGATTAATTGGAACTCTTTGAGTGAATAAATGTAATAATAATTATTAATTTTCTTAACCGTTTTTAAATTTAAAATTTTAGAAAGTTGATGGAAAATTAATTTTAACTAGAAAAATTTATTTTTCCTTTTTTATTCCCAATTAAATATGTAAATGAAATATATTAATTAAACTATTAATTAAATTCGAATATAACCTTCAGAAGCATTAAGGACATGATCAGGATCACAAATGTAGTATTGTTCACCGGGTGAAAGTGCAACAGCACATTTTGATGCAGTTGGCCCACGTAAATCCGGATATCCTGAGCTTGTCCAATGTGTTAGGCTCATTTCGCAACACAGTAATACGGCCATTATTTGAATTACTGTCAACGAGTATGATTTCATAGTAAAATTTTACAATTGGACGATTTCAGATGAATTCGCATTCTTCTATTATACAAACAAATAACAGCAACAATAAATTGCATATTTCATAAATATTAATCTACCTGAAATTAAGCAAAAAAAAAAAAAATCATTTTCAATTTAGGAATTGAAAAATATTCGAAAACAAACAATGAAATATTTTTAGTTGGAATAAAAAAAAAGTAATTAAACGAATCTATCAAATTTTACTTTGTAATAATTATAACAAATTTTTGCAAAAATTAATTAAATTTAAATCTTTCAAAAATTAAAATTTCTACAATAAAGGAAATTATTTTTGCAATGGTTGCAAAATTTCTATAATTATCAAAATTTACAGAATTTTAACAAATTTTAATTTTTCTTTTGTATTTTAGCCAATCAAATAAAAAAAAAGCCATTTTATAATTCATTGTTATTCAATTTTTGGGAGTAAAACTATTTTAAAAAAATTATTGATTTAAAAAATTTTTTCTTTTTTTTTGCCAGAAAAAAATGCGAAAATTTTCTTTTTTTTTGTTTGTTTAAACCGTTAGAATAGTTAAAAGAAAAATAGCAAAAGTTGCTTAACAGCACAGATCCTCGAATTGATGAAATTGAAAATGTGAAGTCAGGAAGTACAACGGTGTAGAAAAAACATTACTTTGTTTGAGGTTATGAGTATGGATGTGTATGTATGTATGTGTGTATGTATGTATGTATGTATGTATGTATGTATGTATGTATGTATGTATGTAT